>CM032493.1:3314807-3396816 GCA_019059595.1 Marasmia exigua
TTAGACACGGATCTCTTATTCAACAAAAAACTGGAGCATAATGGGATTACGTCTCCGGACTGTTGTGACTTCGTTTGATTCGATGTAACTTTGCAGTCCGGAGACAACCATTATTTATTTTGATCCGTGTTTCATTTTTCGTCTTGTGTGCTTTACCGCGTTTAGCGTTTTTTACCAAACGTGGTGAGAGTAATCTTGTTCTGACTGATTTAAACCCAGCCGATCGCTCCGGGTTCTAATCTATCATTACAGACATCTCAGATAATCACCTTAGTCTTACTACACCTTTTTAGAGCGGCCGTCTCCTACTGGAGTGTTTCGGTCTTAGGTGACATCCACTAAATCCATGTTTCAATTTTGTATATATACAAACTCCAAACTAAAACTTTGCCATCGCGATGCAGGAATATATCTATGTCAGCTAATTTTACGGTGGCGTGTAACGTGATGCACAAACACTTGCTTGTGACTTGGTAGATGTAATGTTTTTGCAGACAGATTTTTAATGCTTACGCATTTGAACAGAAAATAAAACTTTTTTTAAATTAAGTACAATATATTAAACAATTTAAGAACTAATATAATATCACAACGCTCACGCCTAAGAATTCCGAAGAAAAAAAAATCCGAGTAGGATTTGAACCTAGAACGTCTGAATCATCACGAACCGTATTTAAAAATAATAATTATCTAACTAGTTTTAATTTGTTTTTTACTTTACTTGAAAGTCAAAGAGGTAAGTACAGTTAGCTATACATTAATGTAAACAAATCTGTAATCACCATTTTCACCTTTATGTCAAACCCGTTTGGTTCAATACCAATTGTGTAAATTTGACAGAATGTGGTAACCTGGGGGTCTAATTTGAAGTTAACTTTGAGACTCAATCAAACGTATTTGACGACGTTTCCTAATTTGAAGTGAACATTGCGTCGGTTGAACTCAACCGAAACTCTTTTGACACATCTCGTCCCAAACCCTAATTTGTAAGTACCAAACCGCTTCCGAAATATTGAATTTGACAACTCGTGTCTCGCGTCCATATGTCATAATTCACGATAGCTAGATAGGTGTTTTTGTTCGGTTGAATGGATTTATGGTGTATTAAAAAAGGATCTTTATGTCTTTGTATACAAGGTCCAATGTCTGATATACCAATTAAGATTCGTTTTTTCTTAGATTAAATCAAAATAGCGGAGTTTCTTGGTAAAAAATGTAAAAATTGCTATACCTATATAGATGATTATGAATACATTGAGTACTTTTTATGTATGAATCTTAGTAATTTATTTTCGTTTAAACATGGAAGTAAATTTACAATAGGTACTTAAGTAGGTACTTACTTATTTACCTACTGAGAAATTTTGTAGATTTACCAGTGAGTTTATTACTATAATGTAATGCAATTGTTCAATGATTTATGCACATTTAAGTATAAGTACCTGCTAAGTACCTACCTAGTGGTGTAGGCTTCTTATAATAGGTAACTACATTCACTAGGTATGTAATTAATCTGCACAGATTAATTTTTCTACGACTGCATTGTATTCTTCAAACTGAATCTTATTTAGCAGTTCAAAAGTTTGAAACTTTTGATGGTTTAGTTAGGGATTAATTATATAGGCTTTTGACTCAATTAGGTATTAACCTACCTAACTTTTACTAAAATACTAAGTTAAATACCTTTTGAGTGGGTTTTTACCATTTTCTATTACTAGCCACAATGATTACAAGAGGCAATAATTTTGCCTAGGTTAACTGTCTACAGGTATTACAAGTATAAGTAGGTAATAAGTTTTCTCTTTCATTAAAAAGTGGGTATACCTACTTACCTGCCACACTTAACTATTTGTTAGGTACATAACTAAGTATTTAAGTACTAACCTACTTATATATTTAAAATTTTTGAATATCCATTGAAAGTCACAAGTTGCATAAGTTTAACTGGTTTAATACATTTGCTCTACTATAGTTAGTGACCAATTGTTATATAGGTATGAAAAGGTAGCTGTAAGTATGTCCCATATTCTGCAGAATAAATAGATATTTCACATCTCATACATTGATCTGACTCTAAGATATTTACATAAGTAGGTACTTATTACATAGGAAACACACATACCATGAGTTGTGATATATTCAGTCCGGAGCCTTCATTGCTGGTAAATAAATAAATAAATATTTCACATCACATACATTGATCCGACTCGACTCCGAGATAGGTAACTGAAGCATCTTTGTTACAGATATCAGAATCAATACAGTGGGATTACAAATATTTACATAAGTACTTAATAGAAAACACCCATACCATTAGTTGTGATGTATTCAGTCCGGAGCCTTCATTGCTGGCAAATAAATAAATAAATATTTCACTACACTCGAGCACCTGTGTTACAGATATCAGAATCAATACAGTGGGATTACAAATATATACATATAATACTTGTTATTGTTAATATGTGTTTTCTATGTATTATAAGTATGTGTTTATAATACATAGAAAACGCCTAGACCTGTACAAATAGTCATGTTCATGCACGCAATGTTTGTACTGTGCAGGGATCGAACCCTGCAACCCTTGGATCTAAGGCATCATACACTCCTATTGTTCCAATGCCGTATTAACACTCACTGCGATTAACATACATTCAAATGTAAAGTGAAAGTTCAAGTGGGCAGGATTTGAGGAAAATGAAAATAAAAACAACATCATAATTGAATCATTTATTAAAATAAGTAATAAAAAATAAAATAAATGTTATCCTATTTTAAGGAGAAACTATGTATACTTTTTACGTTGTATTTCGTGTCTGCGCAATAAAGTCTCATATAAATAACAAGGCCATTATAATTATACACACATATTGTGATACTAGTATTGATTAAAAACCATTAACTATTTACATAATAAATGACTACTGAAGCAAATCGTACTTCTCACAGGTTGTCCTAGACTAGTTTTAGCAAATAAACAACTTCGTATAGCAACGAAGCCCGGAAGACTGGAACTGGGTATGTTTTTTCTAGCGGAGTCCTGTGCAACGCTGGTAGACATTCTGCAAGAATAAAGGAGTTTTAGATTGGTATGGTAATAATGTAACAGAAAGAGAAATAATACACAGAAATGATTAGTTTCACAATGTGTAAATTGTAGAAATATGCACATAACTGAGATAAGTTTTTGAAACATGTCACCATTATCCATTTGGTGTGGTTCCTTCGTGGCAAAGGTCGTACGGCAGTCCCTTCATTGTAATTGCCACACTCGCCAAATCCTCGATCAAGGTTCATGAGTACACTGGGCTCCAAAGTCATGGTTCTGGACCACCAACCAAGAATAACACTGCAAGGATTTGACGACCCATTTGGAATGGTAGTGAACGCTGCCTTTGTTCCAAGGGTTGCGGGTTCGATCCCCGCACAGTAAAAACATTTGTGTGCATGAACATGTCTGTTTGTATTGGTCTGGGTGTTTTCTATGTATTATTAGTATGTACTTATAAAAGAAAAGTATTATATGCATATATTTGTAATCCCACTGTTGATTCTGATATCCGTAACACAGGTGCTTGAGCTACCTATCTCGGAGTCAGATCAATGTATGTGATATTGTGAATTATTTAATTATAAGGATTACACTTTTGTATACATGTTTCAAACAATTATATTATCTTTATCTTAATGTTTTTTCTTTCAGTAAGGAAATTAGTTATAGCACAGATATTATAGATTCAGTTAAATAACTTTTTGTGAATTGATTACCTCCGGTGAGATGTTCACTTTGTTCAACTCATTCTCCTGTCACAGTCATTCTAGCTCAGCTTTCTATTACAGTTTGGTCCAATGGAGAACTTTGATGTCTTGTTTACTGAAATATTTAATTACAAATGGTTAAATTATAGAAATGATGTTACAAAGTTGTTCTTTCTAAAGTGTAAATTGGAATAGTCATCATCAGCCCATTTAAGTCCCCACTGCTGGGGCACGGGCCTTCCTCAATCACATGAGGGGTAATTGCCATACTCACCTCGCTTGGCAGACGGGTTGGCGAGGGTTTTGATATAAATGCAAAGTTTTCCTTGTCTGGGTGCTGATGATCATGCCAGCAGCTATACCTTAGTCGCCTTTTACGACACCTCGGTAAGAGTGAGGATGGCCTATTCTACTCCGTGGCCGAGTGGTCCCCGGCAGAGTAGTTGGAATAGTAATTAATAACAAATAAACTTATTTAGGTAGGATTATGCGACTAACCTAACTTATACTTGATTTTACTTAAGAAAGTAGACTCTTTAGATAACTATAGAACTTGTATATAAGCATAATACTAATGTACATACGCTTTCAAACAATTTTACAATATTTTAAATATGTATTGAGATTACATATTTATCGTACGTAGGTACATACTTAAGTCAATAATTTACAAGTTTTTTTGTTTCACAGATGGCCACAGATAACTATATGGGCTATGATGTAGAAAAATAGCAAGCTGTCAGATTTTTAAAAATATTTTAACATTTTAATGTTTTTATTATGTAAAATCTTTCTTTGAAACACATTAAACAATAGTCCTTTAATTTAAAAAGTCAAATATCTTTTATTCTTTAAAAATTTTATTGTTAATTATAAATAAAATCAATTCAATTGGTTTTATTTGATGTGGGTCTTTCGGCGACACTATCATCGCGAATATCATTCATTCACGAGAGTCTATGGTCGGATCCGTACGAAAGTGTCCCATACGATGGTATTTCAAATTGCCAAACTAAACTACAATTGATTGACTGTCGGCTCGATCGAACGATCGTACGTGGTAACTTGAAATTAGACCCCCTGATGTGGCGATGTTCATTGTTTGTACCTATTATCACTCCTACAATGCATCATACAGAAAATGTAATTGAACTTTTATGTATAGGTACTTAGTATTATTTAGCACAGTGGTTTGAGTACTGATTGACACGCAAGGGTCGCAGGTTCATGATAATGTATGTGATGTTGTCTATATTTTCATACAAGATACGTTTCTGCTTAATTATTGTCTCACTGTAAGACATATGCTTTCATCAAAGAAATTGAAGTGAGTAAGGGTACCGGAGGTCCAATCCAGGGTAAAAGAGGTTAGAAGGTAAGCAGCGCACTTGTGGCACCACTGGTGTTGCAGGTGTTCATGGGCGGCGGTAATCGCTTACCATCAGGTGATCCGTCGGCTCGTCTACCACCAAATTTCAAACACCATATTTTCATACAAGATGCATTTCATCTTAATTATTGTCACACTGCAAGACACATACATGCCTTCATTGAAGAAATTGAGTCATTGCTATTATTTTGTGATAAGGTATAATCACTATTTTATCAGTGGGAGAACAATGCTTCGGCATGAATGAGTCGGCTTGACTGTAATAATATCTCACTCTCACAGAAAACCTGCCTGAAGCAGTGCATGCGCTGTATTTCGCAGCGTGAGGGGGGTACCGGAGGCTCAATACAGGGGATGAGGGGTTAAAAGTTAAGCAGCGCACCACCACTGGTGTTGTAGGTGTCCATGGGCGGCGGTAAACGTTTACTATCAGGTGATCCGTCGGCTCGTCTGCCTCCTATATCATAAAAAACATTATGCTTAACATGAGTTGGTATTGATCACAAGCTCGAGCGGCAGAGCTATGTTAAAAAATCTAATCATATTTTTGCTCGACCGGGAACAGAACCCAGAACCCCTGAACATAACAGATACTTAATCAATAGTTTTGTTTTTAACCATGATGTAAATACAGCTACTAATTTCTGAGATATTTTTCAATAATGGTTCTCATACTCAAGTTGCATTCGACGAATACGACGCGCTGCTGAATTTGCATAAAATAAAAACAATGCATGCGATAATGAATTGGAGCTGGGGTGTAATCACGGACTTTAAGCGATAATATTGATAGAGATTAATCAACGTGTGTATGGATTATGTACAAAATTCATATTCTTGACTTAGCTATTGCGATAGGTGGCAGACGAACAGACGGATCACCTGATGGTAAGCAAATGCCGCTGCCCATGGACACCTGCAACACCAGTGGTGGTGCGCTGCTTACCTTTTAACCTATTTTACCTTGGGTTGGGCCTTGGTACCCTCACTCACGCAGCGAAACACAGCGCATGCACTGCTTTACGTCAGTTTTCTGTGAGGACGTGGTATTACTCATGCCAAGGCGTGGCTCTCCCACTGTTATATACATATATACACAATATAATATAAGTCAGTACATATATACACAATATAATGTAAGTGTAATATAAGTCTAAACAACGTCATAAAATCACCGCTTACAATTATTCAATAGAATAATAATTATCGGGAGTATTAACTGTCAAAGGTTCAGTTATCGTGTTAATACTGCTTTATACGGGACATTCAAATCAGTGCACACCTTTAACAGTGTAAAAAAGCCGTAAATTAACAATTCAATAAGTGATTTAACGTGGATCTATTGACATTTCAAGCAGAAGTTGCCGCGTGTCGCAGAGCAAGTGCAAGGGAATCTCGCGCTTGAGTGTGGAGCGGTCGGGTCATTGTTGCGCGGACATAGCCGGTCTTGTGACTCAGTGCGTTCACGCTACCTAAAGACCAAAGATTAGAGTTGTGCAGAAGGTACAAGTACTTGCATTTATTACCCCAACTAAGAGTCACCATCACCATGATTTGTGCTGGATGTAAGGGAAATTTAGATGACAACAATTCCCTAAAGTGTAATGCATGTGAATCCCATTACTGCTTGGAATGCTTGAATTTCGGAACTTATAAAAAGTCGTGTGACCTGGGTCCTGACCAGCTCGCTGCTTTAAGATGTCCTTCCTGCACAAACGTCTCCCGCAGGAAACGTGGGGGTAATGAGTCTCCCGCTTCGTTATCATCATCGGTCGCTAAGCAAATGCCGATTTCTCGAAGTGCCCTAACAATCGAAAGCATCAGCGAACTTCTTGACCAAAAATTGGCACCATCGTCAAGTATAATGACTAATTCTCGAAATTTGTTGATCAAGGAAGTTAAGGTTCTAATTACCGCGGAAATGAGCAATATTATAAAAGAACTTAAAGAAGAGTTTACTAAGACCACATATCATATAATGGAGGAAGTGAAGGATTTAAAGGACACCATTGCACAAAAAGATATTATTAAAGATCTCTTGAAGGAGCAGACGCAATTGAAAGATGAATTAAAGTTGATCAGTAGCCGCTTTTCTGTGATGGAGAACTTATCCCGCGGTCGAAACATTGAGATACAGTGCGTCCCGGAGAACAGTAACGAGAACGTGGTTTCAATGGTTAAAAATTTGTGCCAAACTATTCATGTTCCAATTACCGACGCAGACATTCACGCTTGCCGCCGTGTCGCAAAAATGGATGCGACGTCAAAACGCCCACGGAATATTGTGGTCACACTAGCCTCACCGAGGCTTAGAGACATCTTAATTTCGGCTGCTAATCGCTTTAATAAAGAGCACAGAGATAAAAAACTTAACACAAATCATATCGGCATTATGGATGCAAACCACCAAATATTCATCTCTGAACACCTGTCTCCCGAGTCCAAACAAATGTACGCCGCTGCTAGGCGCTTCGCTAAAGACAAGAATTACGCCTACTGTTGGGTGAAGTACGGCCAAATATACCTACGCAAGAGCGATAACTCTGGCGCGGTACACGTAAAAACAATAGATTTTTTAAACTCGCTAAAGTGAATCGAAGCATGCTTAATCATATTTATATCGTATTTGGCTTTTATTGTTCCGTTTTTTTATTGTATAAATTGTTAGTGCTTTTACTGTATATTGTTATTGTTGAGAGTTTGTTCACAAAAGTAATTAATAAATAAATAAATAAAAAATTCTTTATTCAATTTAGGTCCACACAGAACACTTATGAATGTCAAAATAGGTACATAATATCTACCGCTGGTTCGGAATGTCGATTTCTACTGAGAAGACACCAGCAAGAAACTCAGTAGTTACTCTTTTCAAATATTGATGTTGTTACAGAGTTTCAATTGAGAAGAGAAAGAAATACAATTATGAAGGTTAATAGACTACTATGAATAACAACTCAAAATATTAATCAATTAACATGACCAAGAATCCTTATCATTTAAATAGTCTTGTACACTATAGTAACCTTTCTTCATTAGGCAGGTTTTGATATGAGACTTAAACTTATCCAGTGATAGGTTAAAGACATTTTGTGGTATCTTATTAAATATCTTAATACTTAAGCCAACAAATGAATTACCGATTTTATGTAGTCTGAGAACCGGGACGGCAAGCCTATGTTTATTTCTAGTGTTAAGACTATGACTATCGGACTTTTTTGGAAAAGTGTGCAAGTTCTTACGTACATACATAATGCAGTCGAGGATAAATTGGGAAGCCACGGTTAAAATATTAATTTCTTTAAATATTTCTCTAAGTGAGTCACGTGATCTAAGGCTGTATATAGCGCGGATGGCCCTTTTCTGTAATACAAAAATAGTTTGTATGTCAGCAGCAGACCCCCACAACAATAGACCATATGACATCACACTGTGGAAATAGCTGAAATATACCAGCCTTGCCGTCTCGATATCAGTCAGACGCCTCATTTTTCTTACTGCATATGCAGCGGAACTTAGTCTTCCTGCCAAGGCAGCAATATGGGGACTCCATTGCAATTTCGCATCTATAGTTATACCGAGAAAAACTGTGGAATTAATGATTTGAATAGATTCATTGTTCATCTTAATACTAGTATCGACCTGCTGTAACGGTTCGTTTCAACTTAATAAATAATATCTGTTGTAAAATATAAAAAAATAAAGAAAACTTTAAACTACATAGTTACATATTTAACCTAACTACTAAATAAAATATAACTTCAACAATACATACCTTACAATAAACTATCTACAAATAATACATAATTAACTCGTCGTAAGTTTTTGGATTGTTTGCGCGGACGGACTGCTACGTAGAAACAAGTTTGACCGAATGCACGGCCGGGCTCGCGAACGTCGCCCGCCAGTCCAAGCGAAGCTACTTTGACGCAAGGACGTACCGCTGTGCCTACGAAAATTATCTATGCACGCACTCGCACTACTGGAGTGTTTAAATAGTAAATTAATTTCTAAACCTTTTATCTGTGCTTGTGTTATCCCGATATCGTGTTCCTACTGTGGGCTACGGAAATAATCGATGCTGACTCTCGCAAGGCTTCTCACATCATTCCAATCACGAAGACTCCTTCACTTCGGGCTTTCCTTCTCTTCTCTTCTCTTCTGGAAACCGAGGATAGTGGTTGATTGATATAAGGTCTCGGTGTCTGTCGGTTGCAATTAGGGATCCACTCCCTGTGTTTATTATTAGTAGTAGCCACCGCTACTAATTCTTCGATTATTAATATATGCTCTGTTAAGCGAAGTTCCTGGTTTTATTTTTATCTCAAAATTATATTTGTTTAACTCCCCAAACTAAAAGAGGAGGGTACATTGGCGCCTAATAAAGGGTATAATTGCAACCGAAATTCACGAGATTTTTTTGGCATTTAATGGTTTTTTCTGGTGTTGGCTCTAAACCTAGTCTTAAGACTGATTCTGCCATTAATATGTTGTATTGTTTTTGTGTGGTTAAGACAAATTGTTCCTGTATTATTTCGAAATTGTTAAAATAGTCGACCACACATCTACAAATAATTTTAACATCTGCTTTCAATCATTGTTGTTATAGTTGGTACGTTTTTTTAATCTTAGTTATCCTTCAACACTCACCCGAGTTAAAATGTCTTATCCAATTAAATTTTTGTCACTACAAAAGACTGAACTTGAATACGAAGTTGAACTGCGTGGTGGTTCGGGCGATTCTGTGCCTGATTTGCGTAAACAAATCACCAAATTGGGTCACCTTGAATCGGAAGACATACTAGAATCTCACTTAGAACCGAGTGAAGACTTAAAGTGTGTAAAAGAATCTCTTCTAAAGGCCCAAAATAATATCATTAACCTAAAAACTAAATTTGATAAAAATCTATTTCTTCGGACTGAGACACTATTGAACCACCTTTATCACCGAATAAATAGAATAACTAGCTTACCGGAAGTCGCTGACGTTTATAAGGTTTGCATTTCTAATTTTAACTCTCAATATAAAGATCTTACTTCACTAAAAAGTCAATTGTCGACCCCTAAAGTTGCGTCTACGTCTGCTACTTCAAATGTTGAGGTGCCTTCTATTTCGGTATCTTGTGAGCGTAGTTTGACATCGGATATAGGAAAACTAAAATTTTCAGGCAAAACCTGCGTGCACTCTTTTGTTCAAAGGGTCGAAGAGTTTGTTCATTCACGTGGTATTTCATTCGATAAAATACTCTCTTTGGCTTATGAAATTTTTATGGATGATGCTCTCCACTGGTATCGATACAATAAAGAACGAATAAATTCATGGCAGGATTTGTGCTCACTTCTCAAAAAAGACTTTAGTAGCAGCGATTATGACTACCGGCTGGCCGCGGAGATAAGGTTGCGCACTCAAGGCGAAAGAGAAAATATAACTATTTATATCTCTATAATGCACGGTTTGTTTTCTCGTCTTTCCAAACCTTTCTCAGACGAAGAAAAATTAGAAATACTTTTACATAACATTCGGCCTTGTTATGCAAATACTTTGGCTGCTTCCCCCGAAATCAAAAGTATCGATGCACTTGTGACAATATGTCGTAATTTTGAAAATATCCAAAGTAGATTTTTATCCTTCCAGGAACCCCCTAGAGTTTCTAACAATACGCTTGCTCCCGAGTTTTCTTATAAATATAGTACACCTTCTACTAATAATAATTTCAAAAATCAAAATTCTCAAATTAAAAATAACTATTCAAATAATACTAATACATACACTAATTTCTATAATAAAAAAACAACAGTTGCTGCAATACAGGAGGAAAGTGATATTGAACCCAACAACACCAATACTATTAATGCTATCACTCCACATTCTTCTAAGCAAGCGTATTGCCCAAGGTGTAGGTTAAATGGCCATTCTTTGAGAAATTGCCAAGAAGAACGAATAATTATCTGCTTTAAGTGCGGCAAAAAGGATTTTCGTTTCCCAGATTGTCCTAATTGTAACCGGAAAAGTAATGAGAACCAAAAAAACTAGCAGATCTGGATTGGAAAAATGGCGTCAATAAGTTAAACCATAAAATAAAAAAAATTGACAGCTCTGAATGGCATAATTGGCTAAACTTCATCTCTTCCTTCTTTACTTACAACGCTATCTCTTCAATCCAGAGTAATAGTTCATCTAATGATAATGTGTCCCGACCCTATGTATCCGTGGTTGTCAATAAAATATCATTAATTGGTTTGTTGGATACTGGATCTTCTGCTACTATTCTCGGAAATGGATGTCATGAACCTCTACTAAAAGCGGGTCTGAAGCTTCACCAGTCCGACACAAAAAAATTTATTACTGCTGGTGGTGATGAATTATACTCTCTGGGAATAATCTACCTTCCTGTGAGTTTTTACGAACAAACTCACACACTTAAAGCCTATGTAGTTCCTGACATTAAACATCACCTTATATTAGGAATGGACTTCTGGAAGATGTTTGGATTATTCCCTAAGCACATTGATCATATACTCTACTATAAAGATACTGACTCTGATGTTTTCACTGTTGGTGCTGATAACTCCGAACCCAGTAAACTATGCTCCTATGATCATCTGGATGCTCATCAAAAAAATATGGCCGATAAAATCATATCACAGTTTCATGATATCTCTTATGAAGAACGCGGTTTAGGGCGCACTCCCTTAATCACACATTCCATTGACACTGGAGATGCTGCACCTATCCGTCAAAGGTATTATAGGATGTCACCAGAGAAGCAACGCATCTTGATTGAGCAACTGGATGAGATGCTTGAAGAAGATGTGATTGAACCGTGCGAAAGCCCCTGGTCCTCTCCAGTCCTTTTAACACCCAAAAAGAATGGTGAGTTGCGTTTTTGTCTCGACAGCAGGAAACTTAATGCGGTCACAAAAAAAGACGCATATAGCTTACCCTATATGTCTGAAATTTTAGACAATCTTCGCGACGCTCGATACCTATCTAGCATAGACCTCTCTAAAAGTTTTTGGCAGATTTTAATCCAAAAAGAGGACAGACAGAAAACTGCCTTCTATATTCCATCACGCGGAACGTTCCAATTTAAAGCTATGGCGTTCGGATTAACCAATGCTCCTGCTACCCAGCAAAGGTTAGTCGATAAATTGTTCTATGGGCCAGAATTTGAGCACAGGGTGTTTGTTTTTATCGATGACGTCATCATAGCATCTAATACCTATGACCAGCATATATCCCTACTAACTAAAGTCCTAGACAAATTGAAAGACGCTAATCTGACCATAAACTTTTCTAAGTGTCAATTCTTTAGGAACCAGCTTAAGTATCTCGGCTACATCGTAGATTCTAACGGCCTTCATGCTGACCCTGAGAAAGTCGAATCAATGGTAAATTACCCTACACCTACAAACAGGAAAGAGGTTAGGCGATTTTTGGGTACTGCTTCTTGGTACCGTCGGTTCATCAAAAATTTTAGCACCCTGGCAAGTCCTCTAAATAAACTGACTTCCCAAGGTAAAAATGCTTCCACTTTCGTATGGTCTGCAGAAGCCGATCTGGCCTTCCAAAAACTAAAAAAATGCTTGTCTTCCACACCAATTCTTTCTTGCCCTGACTATGACCAACCTTTCGAAGTTCACACTGACGCTAGTGACTACGGTATCGGAGCAGTGCTGACCCAAACTCTCGATGGAAAGGAACGGGTGATAGCCTACATGAGCAAGTCCCTCTCCAAACCAGAACGTAATTATAGTGCAACGGAACGTGAAGCGTTGGCCGTGCTCACCGCAATCGAACATTGGCGTTGCTATTTAGAAAATGGTCTAAAGTTTACTGTTTTTACAGACCATTCTTCTCTTAAGTGGTTTTTAAACCTTAATAACCCAACTGGAAGATTAGCTAGATGGGGAGTACGGCTTTCTGCATATAACTTTGATATTAAGCACCGAAAAGGCACTGAAAATGTAGTTCCTGATAGTCTATCGCGTTCTGTTCCGATTTCTGCAATAACTTGCAGTAATACTACATCTCCAAAAACTAATGACCGCTGGTTCATAAATTTATTTAACGGATGCCTTAAATCCCCAACCTCATTCTTGAATTATCGTGTTGAAAATGGCAAATTATTTCGTTTTATGAAATCTCTTAACCCTCTTACTCGTGAGTTTGAATGGAAGGAAGTAGTCCCCTCGGAATATAGAAATGAGGTTATTACAAACAACCATTCCGAACCTATCTCTGGTCACTTTGGCATCTTTAAAACGCATAAACGTATTAGTTTGAAATATTTTTGGCCTAATATGCATCAAGATATTGTTAAATTCGTGTCTTCCTGTGATGTCTGCCTTTCTCGTAAACATTCTAATCATCCAACACTTGGCATAATGGGTAGGCCTAAAAACTGTTGTCGACCTTTCCAGATGCTTAGTGTCGACTTAGTAGGGCCACTACCCGTGTCTCGGAAGCAAAATACCGTTTTGCTAGTCATTACCTGTTGCTTCTCAAAATATTGCTTGCTTTTTCCAATGCGACGTGCTACGGCCGAAGCAATCGCTAAAATTTTGGAGGAGAACGTTTTTCTAATACATGGAGTTCCTAGCACTATCCTTATGGACAACGGTAGACAGTTCGTCAGTAATACCTTAAAAAATTTGTTCAATACCTATAACATACCTAATATTTTTTACACACCCTTATATACTCCGCAAGTAAATACTGTGGAACGTTATAATAAAACTATTATCACCTCGGTTTCTTCCTTCATTGAGCGAGATCATAGAGTCTGGGACACAAACATTCCCAAAATCCAATTTGCACTCAATAGCGCTGTCAACGAAGTGACTGGCTATACACCCTCATTTTTGGTTTTTGGCAGAGAACTAATAAGTTGTGGTTCTCATTACGTTGACTCGGACTTGGAAAATGAAATCGTCTTTGCACCTCGCGATAGCTATGCGGAAAACTTAGGAGCATTACATAAAATATTTGACAATGTTCAGTTATCGCTAATAAAAGCTCACTCTCGAAATAGCACTAATTACAATTTGCGACGCAAAAATGTTGATTTTAATGTAGGTGATATCGTATGGAAACGGACCTTTTACCAAAGCGATAAAGACAACAAATTTTCAAAAAAATTAGCTCCAAAATATTTGAAATGTCGTATTATTGCCAAAAAGTCTAAACTGGTGTATGAACTGGAGGACATGACAAGAAAAAAATTAGGGACCTGGCATGTCAAAGATTTTAAGCTTGGTAGTAGGATTTAGTGGATTTTTTTAGAAAAATCCTAACCTAAAAAGGGGGGTATGTAACGGTTCGTTTCAACTTAATAAATAATATCTGTTGTAAAATATAAAAAAATAAAGAAAACTTTAAACTACATAGTTACATATTTAACCTAACTACTAAATAAAATATAACTTCAACAATACATACCTTACAATAAACTATCTACAAATAATACATAATTAACTCGTCGTAAGTTTTTGGATTGTTTGCGCGGACGGACTGCTACGTAGAAACAAGTTTGACCGAATGCACGGCCGGGCTCGCGAACGTCGCCCGCCAGTCCAAGCGAAGCTACTTTGACGCAAGGACGTACCGCTGTGCCTACGAAAATTATCTATGCACGCACTCGCACTACTGGAGTGTTTAAATAGTAAATTAATTTCTAAACCTTTTATCTGTGCTTGTGTTATCCCGATATCGTGTTCCTACTGTGGGCTACGGAAATAATCGATGCTGACTCTCGCAAGGCTTCTCACATCATTCCAATCACGAAGACTCCTTCACTTCGGGCTTTCCTTCTCTTCTCTTCTCTTCTGGAAACCGAGGATAGTGGTTGATTGATATAAGGTCTCGGTGTCTGTCGGTTGCAATTAGGGATCCACTCCCTGTGTTTATTATTAGTAGTAGCCACCGCTACTAATTCTTCGATTATTAATATATGCTCTGTTAAGCGAAGTTCCTGGTTTTATTTTTATCTCAAAATTATATTTGTTTAACTCCCCAAACTAAAAGAGGAGGGTACACTGCCTTACATTTGGCATGGTGAATTTTACACATTTAGTTTTCTTTGAGTTAAGCAGTAAATTGTTAGTCGTAAACCAGTGCAATACCTGCGAGAGAGTATCATTTACGTCGTCAGTTGATTCTTTATATCTATCAACCTTAAAAATCAAGGAAGTGTCGTCAGCAAATAACACTATCTCACATAGATCTTTCGTAAAGTATGGAAGGTCATTTACGTATATTAAGAACAACAAAGGCCCCAATATTGAGCCTTGGGGCACACCCATTAATAGAGGAGCGCCAGAAGAGTCGATTCCATTAACATTAACCCTTTGAATTCTATCAGAAAAATAAGATTGAATCATATCAAGTGCGTTATTCAATACACCGTAATGCTGTAACTTCATCAATAGTGTTTCATGATTAACGCAATCAAATGCTTTCGACAAATCACAGAAAACACCTATTGCATCCTGCTTTTTCTCCCACGCATCAAAAACATGTTTGATAAGAGCCACTCCTGCATCAGTAGTGGATTTTCCTTTAGTAAATCCAAACTGTTTTTCATGCAGTAATTTATTAATATTAAAATGACACAAAAGTTAAGTAAATATAATTTTTTCGAATATTTTACTGAGTGCTGGCAATATGGATATTGGCCTAAAGTTAGACGGGTCACTACTTTCTCCAGATTTGAATAAAGGTATGATTTTACTAATTTTCATCTTATTTGGAAATTGACCCTCGTCAACACATTCGTTAAATATTATAGCTAAGTGGGGTGCGATAGAGTGTATTATATTTTTTATTATATCTATCGAAATTCCCCATGCGTCTTCAGTCTTTTTAATATTTAAATCTTTAAATGTTTTAAGAATAATCTCTGAGTTTACATGACTAAATCTAAAAGATGTGGTGCACTCATCTACATGCGACTTGACGAGAGAAGCAGCGAGATGCGGACTCGAATTTAATGTTTTAGTGGTAGTGACTGGGATGTTTGAAAAGAATGACTCAAATGTGTTTGCCACTTCCGAGTCTGTATCAATAGATTTACCATCAATTTTAAGAGAGACCTTGCTGTGTTGTGTTTTGTTTTTGCAAGTCTCTTTATTTATAATTTTCCATGTAACTTTACTTTTATTACTAGCTTTCATTATCTTATTTTTAAAGTAATTTGATTTGGCCTCTGCGCATACTTTTTTAAATATCTTTGAATATTTCTTAACATATTCTAATGTCGTTGGGTCATTAGAGTTGGCCTTAATATCATACAATTCAAATAACCTCTTTCTACTTTTATAAATACCTGTAGTGGCCCAGTCACTGAATTTGGTTTTAGAGGTATTTGTTTTAATGGTTCTTTTGGTAAAGATACCATTAAATTCTTTTTCAACGACATTTAATAATTTATCATAATGTTGGTTTACATTTCCTTCATTATAGGACAATGTAGACAACTTTTGTGAGATAGTTTCTTTAAATTTATTTATACGGTTTTCAGTGATTGGTCTACATACAAAACTATACGAAGAAGGGGCATGACGGTGCTCAAACACAGTCATTTGACCACTATGGTCAGAATTGATAAAATTTATTATGGACTTGTCCATAACTTCACAGTTACAAAATATGTTATCTAAACAAGTAGCTGAGGTGGGTGTGACTCGCGTTGGTTCGTTGAAAAGATGATGTAAATTAAATGATTTAAAGAGATTCAGAAACCTAACAGAGTTCTGTGAGTTATCTAAAATGTTGATATTAAAATCTCCACAAACAACTACTTTTTTATTAGATGAACATATTTTGCTCAAAACTTCTTCCATAATGGATTCAAACATGGTAAAATTCCCATTTGGGGGCCTATACACACAGACAATGACATGCCGCTCCAGCTCTGTACACGCTAACTCAATAGTTCGCTCAACTGAGAGTGAGACAATATCTTTACGTTTTTTAAATTTAACTGTATTATTCAATAAAATAATTGACCCGCCTCTGATTGCCAACTTTCTCGTGAACGAACTACTGACGCTATAGTTATCTATATTGACAATTAATTCATGCTGTCTTAACCAGTGTTCTGTAATACATAAAATATGGATATTCATTTCATTTAAAAATAACTCTAATTCTAGTTCTTTGCCGGACAAACCCTGGATATTCTGATGTATAAGGTTCAGATGACTAGGGTTTCCTTTTGTTATTGAATTGCTAGAGGACTCCTCTATTGTCTTATATTGTAATTTAAATTACTTGGAATCACTTCCAAACTCTGAGTAACCAGGTTATTAATATTAAACACTAACAGAGTAGCTAAGTAATTTTTAATTTTATTTGGCAAATAAAAAGTTTTGCCAGTTAGAATAAACTTATTATCAATAAATTTATTTGTGTCAAAAAACACAAATTTGTCACTATGACTATATGTCAAGTTATATAATAATGTATTCAACAAATGAATACTGTTATTTTGGCTAGGTGTGTAGTACCTAGAAAAGGGAAAGGCACACAAGATATTTTTTTTCACATTAAGCCTTGAAAGGGTTGTGAACCCCTGAATAATATTTCTTTTATTCATATTTAAGGCATTTCCAATCATTAATATGATTATTGTCTCCTTACTTAAGTTACAGCTTTTGACCCTGTCTATTATTTGCTCTAAGGAGGCATCAGGCATACAATAATTTGTCACATTACAATTACAGTTTTTATGTAAAAGAGGACCATAACCAGCTCCAATTTTATCTGAAAATAGTATTATATCATTGGTAAATAATGTTGTTGATGGAAATTGCGATATATCTTCTTTAGTCTCTTCTAGAAGCTGCGGCTCGTTCCCTTCCTGGAGCTGGTCAGAGTGGTCCACCACCAAGTGACAGCTACACTGGTCTATATATTTGTTTGTAGCAAGGATGTGTTCGCTTATTTGAGCCTGGGCAGAGTTGTAATTGCCGGTCATATGTTCCAAAGACCGGTGTAGCCGCGAGATTTCCGCCTGTAGCTCCTGTGTTTCAGTTTCATACCTATACCTACTCTCATCTAACTTTTTCTATACACTTCTAGGCTATCAACTAAATCTACACGCTGTTTTCGTAATTGTAGATTCTTTTGCTGGCATTTTTTTCTTCTAATTAATTTTTCTGTCTTCTTTATGTAATTGTTTATTTTAACATATTTTTTTAACATAGTTTGTTGGAGTCCCGTAGTTCCACCTCGAGTTCCTGGATGCGCTGCAAAGCCTTTTCATAGGTTTCACTACATTGATCAAAGTGGCTGACCATGTCGACTAGTTGTTGCCGCTGAACGAGTACATCAGTGAGCTGAGCATGTAGGTCGGCGAGTTCACACTTTAATTGGGTGTTATTATTTATTATTTTTATGGACTCCTCTTCATTGTCGTCCCGCTCCTTAATAAGTTGGCTGTTGTCCTCCCTCAATTCTTTTATTTCTTCAAGGGCCCTTTTCAGTTTTAATTCTAGTTCTTGGGCAGTGGCCTTGCGGGTCATCTTCATGGGGTATACTCCTCTACCCGACATACCAGGAAATATTTATAGATAAGTGTACAATAAAATGTTTGAACCGGTCTTAATAAGTCTATTTTTCTGTCACAATATAGGTAACAGGGTAGTTTCAAACAGGAAACTGTGGGTATGTTATAATATAATAAGTAAGGATAGTTAATTTTATTTTCTACTGATACTAAAGAAAAGAAACAAAGAAAGTAGGTCACCTATGTATATTGAAAGATGGAGTAAATGATATAATGGCACAATGATATTATATTCACTATCAGATCAAATTATCCTATATCACATACCAATGCAATAGACAAAAGATGGTAAGTGTTTCTGTTAGTGTCAGTGGCCAGATGTTATCATCGTCTACTATGCTTAGAGACAAGCAAAGGGAGACACAATATCAGGCTTATGTTGTGGAATTTGACGAATCTAATAATTAGATATGTCTTATTCCGTTAGTGTCTTGTGAGGTCTTGGTTTTATGTTGAATTGCAATGCAAGATATGATATGATATGGGGCAAGGTGACCGCACATAGATATAAATATAGTTTATTGTAGTGTCAACAACAAAGTAACCTCCAAATCAATGTTTCAATTATGCTTTTGATTTAAATAAATGGTGTTATGATTTAAATAACGTTGAATTATTTAGATAGAAAATCAAAGAAACAATACTCCCCAGGTTTATCTGTTTGTGGTTCAAATTTGTAGATCGTAACGGCACTTGACAGCCGGTCGGCGATCACGAATGTAAACAATCCTGGATACACGGTTTGTGGCACTTTGCCTACATTTATTTGCCACTTTTGTAGGTATTGCACATCGAATAACTTTAGTTTTGAACAAATTTACAATGTATTTCACAATTAAATTGAAATTAAAATTACGAGCTGGCGATTTTGAATTTTGAATTGTTATTGATACACATCACTTAAACTACCTATTCTTAGACTTCGTAGAACAATCATGTAATTTAGTCTGTCAGTATCTTTTTCCATCCCCACACTTACTTAACTATTCTTATCTAGATCAAATATTAGTATTTATTTTTAATAACAATTTAGATGTCACAAGATTACGACACAACTTATATGAATATGTAAATCAATTTATTTATTATAAAATTAATTTATTTTGTACAGTTGGATATCCTTATTGTATATTATTATATATATGGACAACTCAACCAAGTTATCCCTTACATTTATATAAACTAACTATACACTTTATAGTGGCTAGGCTACCTTTTATTGCGTTAAGATACATATACCAGTCGCAAATGATGGATAGTAATACTATCTCAACGTACACGAGTATTCCATCACACAATCAGCGACCGCGCATTAAAATATTAGAACCCATACTAAAAAATAATCACGCAGTCTCTGTCTATACAATGTTTATAAAAATCACATCAGTGCTTCAATTAGGTTCAATTAAAACTCAAAATGGCTTCAAACAGTAGCATTGTCATTACCACAAACAATAACCTATCAATTTATTATCAAAATGTTCGAGGGTTGCGAACGAAATGCACTGACCTTTATAACAATACATTATGTTATGATTACAATATAATATTATTCACGGAGACGTGGCTGCAAAGTGATATATTGGATAGTGAACTGTTCGACTCACGATATGTAATTTTTCGTTGTGATAGGGATTTGAACTTGTGTAGTAAATCGGGTGGAGGTGGGGCTTTGATTTGTGTTCATAGGGAACTTGGTGCCGCCGTTGTGAACACCTGGACTAGTGATACCGCGGAATCTCTCTGTGTGCGTGTACCCGCGCACTCACTAACATCTCGAAAGGATTTATTCATTGTTAATGTTTACACACCCCCTGATCAGTGCGGGCTCTTGGCGCGTTTTGATAATATAAATAATAACTTATCTAAACTCGTCAATCAATACCCGGATGGTAATTATTTGATAATGGGTGATTTCAATTTACCGTGCATTAGATGGAATCGCGAGGAACACACCATCTTAAAACAAGGCAGCACTGACCTACAAAACTGCGCCATGAACTTTATTGATCAGATTCACTTCTTGGGCCTTAAACAATATAATTCCGTACCCAATTCCAAAGGTAATACACTAGATCTCTGCTTTAGTAACCTTTTTGTCGAAGTCACCAGTCCTACCCAAACATTATTAAAAGAAGATATTTATCACCCATCTCTTCTTATTAATACGGATTTAAACTGGAAGCCGTTTAAAGAAAAAAATAACACCCGATTTAACTTCCGCAAGGGAGATTATGAGGCTGTGAATAATTATTTATTTAATATTAATTGGACAGAAGTTTTAACCTATGAATCAATCGACCAGGCAGTGGATGTATTTTATGGTAAATTATATGAAAGTTGCGCCCTTTTCATACCCCTATCTAAATGTACAGTCTCAAAATCACATTATCCGATTTGGTATACTAAAGCACTCATTAAAATTAATAATCAGAAACATAGGTTGCATAAGAAATGGAAACGCTTTGGGAATCCCCGGGATTATGACGAGTTCTCCTCTTTAAGAGATAGATTTAAGAGAGTTCAGGCGCAGTGTTTTCGCGAATTTACTATGAAAACTGAAGTTATTATAAAGCATAAACCGAGGTACTTCTGGACGTATGTAAAATCAAAGAGGGGAGGATCAAATTATCCTACACATTTTACATTAAATTATAGTACCCTCTCAGACGGACAACAAATTTGTAACGCCTTTAATGCTTTTTTTGAAAGCGTTTTCGCAAATAACATATCGTCTACCAGTTCTTCCGGCTGTGCCTCTAATCTTCCGCCCAATAGTGTCTCGAATACATATTGCTCCGGATTCAGTCGAAAAATTTCTCACTAATCTCGACAAAACAAAAGGTGCTGGTTGTGATGGTATACCCCCTCTATTTCTTTCTATGTGCGCTAAAAGCCTCGCTCTTCCTATCTCCATCTTATTTTCTATCTCATTAAAAACATGTGTTCCCCACAATCTAGAAACAGGCCCACATCATCCCCATTCACAAAAAGGGATCTAAATCAGTAATATCGAATTATAGACCAATATCGATACTCAACACCATAGCTAAGGTTTTCGAAAAAGCTGTATACGAAAACATATATCAGCTAATTGCCTGTGGTATCCCTACTTCCCAACATGGATTCTTGAGAGGTCGTTCCACAGTCTCAAACTTAGCTGTATTCACCAACTACGTTCTAGAACATATGGAAAATGGAGGGCAGGTTGACGTGATTTATACGGACTTTGAAAAAGCATTTGATCGTGTGGATCACGTCATTCTGCTCCATAAACTAGAATCATTAGGAATACACGGTGACCTGTTAAGATGGATCACATCATATCTGTCTAACCGTTCACAAGCAGTTGTACTCGGTGGATACAGATCGGACTTTATAACGGTACCTTCAGGCGTCCCACAGGGTTCCCATCTTGGTCCTTTGTTTTATAACGCTTATATATTTGATATATATACTTGCTTCAATAACGCTAATCACCTTTTATACGCAGATGACAAAAAAGTCTATATGAAAATTACCTCGATCTCTGATTGCTTATTAATCCAAGAGGATCTTAACAAGCTAGTAAATTTTTATTCTGACAATAATATAACTGTTAGCATTCCTAAGTGTCAATGTATAAGTTTTACGCGTAAAAATAAGCCAATATCATTTTGTTACAAACTCAATAATACCCCATTAGACAGGGTTGAGCTTGTTCGCGATCTAGGTGTCTGGATGGACTCTAAAATGTCATTTACAAAACACGTCGAAAATATAGTGAATAAATCATACCGTAGCCTTGGATTCGTATTACGTACCTGCAAACCATTTACAGATGAGACCAGCCTAAAAATTGTTTATTATGCCTGCGTCCGTAGTATTTTGGAATATGCGTGTCCCATATGGTATCCAATCTACGCCATTCATAAAGACAGTATTGAAAAAATACAAAAAAAGTTTGTTCGCCATCTTAACTTTAAAACACACGCTAAGGCTGAGTCCTACACTGACAGCTGCGTCAACTACCGTGTCCTGACTTTAGAACAGCGTCGCAAAGTGATGGACATGGGGCTACTGTGGGACGTAGCGCGCGGGCGCCTCGACTGTCCCGAGCTCGTGGCGCGGCTGGCGCTGCGAGTGCCGACGCGCCGCACGCGCCACACGCCGCTCTTTGCCGTTCCCTTTCATCGCACTAATTACGCCTGCAATGCAGTATTGACTAGGATCTTGCACACCTACAACACTGAGTTCTGCGAAGTTGACCCTTTCATGGATAACAAAAAAACTTTCTTGAAAAAAATTAAAGAAGCCCTATGAATGGTTTTAAAGTTACGTTTATAATATTCTATCATATATTGATAATGTATGTATGTATGTGTGGGTATATATATATGATATATGTATATTGTATCTTCTCAAATATTTGAATATATCTCCTATTTTGTATTATTTGGTACATATTCTATTATTATACACTTATTTTTGAAGTCAAAAGTGGTTTTTACTTTAATATATATATGTATGTGTATATATATGTATGTGCATATATTATATATGTATATATGTATGTATATATGTATATGTATGTGTTGGGGTACATACCTAGGCTGACGTTGTTTTTTCTTTTTAAAAAATTGGTTTATTGTGAATAACTGTCTTTGGCCCAATCTATTTTAGTTCCTTAATCTTATTTAGTTATATTGTAGAGTTGGCTGTTTGTTATTCCTTTATTATAAAATAAAAATAAATAGCAAGAGATCTTTCTATTATAGACAAAAATACCCAATACTCATAAATAAACTTATAGCATTAATATATACTAGGTAGTTTAGCAGAAATTATGAATGAATCGCTAGTATTATAAATATAGCTACCAATGTCACTCGACAATAACTCGATACATCACAGAATCAAGTCCTTAGGGCCGAGTTCACCAACTTTAACAACGGTAATCTCACTTTAAATATAGTTCAACCAAGGATTAGTATTTTTCAGGTACGGTTTAAATGTGATAACTATCGTTTAATATGTTGATGAACTCGGCCCTTAAATAAGCAAATCGAAAATAAATCAACGCCAAGTTTAAACTGTTCTGTTTGAACTAATTTTTCTTGCTTAAAATTATTATGTTTTTATGATCGTTTTGTTTTAGCCGCTGGTTTCTTGCCTGCAGAATAGTTATTACATCGCTGTATTTTGTACTGTGCGTTACAATAAACATGAGTTACGAAAGTAGGTTTGATGTTATTTTTACACTTAATTATATAAGTTCTAGAACTGGAACTGGAATAACATCAATAAGTTTTGAGGACACGGTGCGCACTAGCGTGTGCGCGCGTGGCTAACGTATAAACAAAGTCTTGATGTTTTCATGAAAGGTCAGTTAATAACTACAGGTAATTTAGGTAAAGCCTTCTCTGTATAGGCGTTTTGTAATCGTTAAAATTTAAAAATAACATACTTACAAATTTAAATTAGTTTATGGTCAATGTGAAATAGTCTTTGTACATTCCGTAACGTTAGTTGCAATGAAATCTTTAATCAGCAATTGATAAAACATGCACACAAATAATTTCGCCGCTAGTTTTCAAGAAATACCATGTGAACAAAATTATTTTGCTGAAAACCATAAAAGTCAGAGGTAGGTAACCTGTTGATTTAGTAGTCAAATTAACTGACGAAATTGACTGAATATAAGTAAATTATTTATTTGCAGGTATTGAAACAACCAAACGCTGTGTTCGCTATTAGAGATATATTGATTTGAATGTTTGATGTAAATGCAAAAAAATATACTTATATTTTGAGTTTGAAAAGAGAAATACAAAACATGAATGTTTGTGTGTAATGATAGTCATCTATTTACCTACCTACGATGTTGTTTTATTATTAAAGCTACTTAGTTATATGAAAGTTGGTACGCTGGTTCTAAGCAAATGTGAATGAATAAAGGTTTCTGAAAAAAAAAAAAAATAGAAAATAAAACACAAGTATACATTCCTACCGATTTTCAGACAATTGTACTACACTTAAATAGGTTTTTATTGTTTACTTCTCAAGAAGTATATTTTTCAAACTTCAAACGTGCCCTTCATATCTATGAACAAAGGTTGAATACCTCTGCTAAAATAATGCGCAATCTGCACTTTTCTATAATAAAAACGCAGTAAAGGATGGGTACCGTATCAGTACTCCCAGGAGACATCTAAGGAACCAGTAGTAGTGCTTCGGCGTCGATACTCTCTGACCTAGAAAACCAAGAAGACCCCAGAAACTCTGAAAAAATGTTCGTAAGTTAAACTTATTTATTGTCAAAATCATCTCTCTTTCCAGGTTTTATTGACGTATTCTATTTGTTGTTATAATCATCTGTCTTTCCATGTCTTATAATGCTAATGTTTTTTATAACATTATTTACCATTTTCGACAGATTTTCAAGCCCTAATCTCCTGACTATGTGTGATAAAAAACTTATGGATTTCAGGTCTGAAAACAAAGGAAACAAACGGTCGAAGAAGATCGTCGAATCAAACCACTTCTTCGAGTCAGAAGACGAAAGCTTAAGGTAATTTAGATATCCGTTTTTGTCTACTATTCATACCCACATTATCAATTTATTTTCTCTGTTTATCATACTTTATCTAGAACAACCACGTCCAGAATATAATGATAATAACTCCAAAAAATTTTTCAGTTTGAAAAAAAAGAAGATCGCAAAAGGCTCGCCAAAGAACACTAAAGCTTCGTCTAGCGTCGTTTCCGAGTGGCTCTTTGACTCGGAGTCGGACGACGAGGTAACGCCTGCAAAGAAAAAAGAGGCTCCTAGCTCGTTCTTCACCCGTAGAGTGCCAGGTGGAGTCACGCGTCGGACAGCGCAATTGGACGGGGACCTGCTGGCTGAGCTGCGTCTCTACAACGTGGAGGAGGTACGCAACCTAAGCGGCTTAGAAAAGTGCGAGAAGTCTGTTATTTGGGTTCGCCTGCAAGGGGAGACGGACTCACCAGAATTTAGTTTGCTAAAAAAATTTGTTAAATGTGCAAAAACTAAATTTACGGAAGAAGGAGTTTTTTACAGCAATAATAATAAAAAAAAATAAACTGTGAATATTTGAAGAGTGACTCCTTCTTCCGCAAATTTAGTTAGTAGTATAAATTTGCGTACTTATTTCAATAACTTGTTTTGTTAGCACAGTGAAAACATATCCACAATGTCAAACACCACTTTTTGTTCTGTATGCGACGTATCTGTTAGAAACAAAGTTTCTTCCGCTCACTTGAAAAGTATTTTGCACAAAAATAACAGTTTTGAAAGCGATGGTATAGAAAAAGTACACAGTGCTTTTCGTAGTCGCATCGCTTCTTACCGCGTTAAATGTAACAACGGTCAGGATGACGAGGACGAGGAGCACGCGTCGGTCTATCCTGCTGAATTTTTATCGCGATTGCGCGCACGCGTCCGTCTTTTGCTTTCGGCACGAATGCAAGCGTATTCTAGCATCAAAGTAAACTTTGAGTTATTTGCTGAATTTTTTCAGCATAAAAATGATTCTGTTTCAATTAAATCTTTTGCAACCGAAAATATAAACTTGCATCAAAATTATGATTTTGAAGAGACGTTTTTAAATATCATTCATTTACTTTGTAAAAAAATTGAAAATTTTGAAGATAGAGATAGTGGGTGGGCTTATCTGCGAAGTTTGTATTTAGAAGTAAACATTAATAAATACAACCCTTTGAGAGCGTCAAGTTTTATAGATTTGCCTGAAACCATAAAACATAAACGAGCGTGTATAAATATAAAAAAATCTGATAAATATTGCTTTTTATGGTGTGTTATGGCATCACTTTTTCCTGCTAAAAGTAATGCTCATCGAACGACTTCTTATCCGCACTTCAAAACTGTTCTTAATATTAAGAACCTTTCTTTTCCAGTTGGGTTTTCGGAAATAAAAATCTTTGAAAAAAACAATCCTCGCATAAGTATTAATATTTATGGTCTTAAAAAGAACTGTAACGTTGTTGGGCCTTTGTACAAAAGCGAACGCCGAAAAGAACATCACGTTAACATGCTTTTCCTTGAAAAAGAAAAACGTACACATTACTGTCTTATTAAAGATTTATCTAAATTACTTCGCAAGCAGTTAACTAAACATCATTCGAAAGTATATTTATGTGAAGATTGTATGATTTTTTTTGACAACAACGATAAACTTGATGCGCACATTTGTAGTGGTGTGGCAACGATTTTACCCAATGAAGGAACTCGAATACAATTTGACCACTACGAGCGTATGCAAGACATGCCCTTCGTTTTGTACGCAGATTTTGAATCGTTGTTAGAGCCAACTGAATGCAATTCAGAATCAAGTTGCACAGCATCATTGCACAAACACACACCAGCTAAATTTGCTTACTATATTGTTTGTTCTTACGACAGTTCGCTCAACAAATTTGTCTCCTATCGCGGACCTACCTGTATTGAAAAGTTCTTTGAATGTCTGATATCCGACATAACTAATATTTATAATATTTTGCAGTCACCGTTGCCAATAACGTTAACTGATTATGACAGAACAAATTTTTCTCAAGCAAAAAACTGTTTTCTATGTGGTAAAATATTATTTGATGATAAAGTAAAAGACCACTGCCATCTTACCGGACGGTATCGCGGTGCAGCACATTCTTTTTTTTTTTTTTTTTTTTTTTTATGATATAGGTGGCAGACGAGCAGACGGATCACCTGATGGTAAGCGATTACCGCCGCCCATGGACGCCTGCAACACCAGTGGTGTCACAAGTGCGCTGCTTACCTTTTAACCCCCTTCCCCTGGATTGGGCGTCCGGTACCCTCACTCACTCTGCGAAACACAGCGCATGCACTGCTTCACGCCGGTTTTCTGTGAGGACGTGGTATTACTCCGGTCGAGCCGGCCCATTCATGCCGAAGCGTGGCTCTCCCACTGTTAAAATTCTTATTGTAATATGAAGTATCGACTGCCTAAATTTGTACCTATTTTTTTTCATAACTTAGCCGGTTATGATAGTCATCTTTTTATACGAGAATTAGGAGAAATGCCAGGTAGAATTCAAGTAATAGCAAAAACTAAGGAAAATTATATTTCATTCACAAAATATTTCCAAGTAAATGGTACTGACATCATACCAGTTCGTTTTGTGGACTCTTTTAAATTTTTAGGCACAAGCCTTGAGAAGCTAGCAGCAAATTTAAATAATAATGATTTTAGTCATTTATCGCGGTTTTATCCATCTAATAAGCATTTTAATTTATTGAGACGCAAAGGAGTTTATCCTTATGAATACATAACTACTTGGACCACGTATGAGGAGGAAGAGCTCCCTCCCCAGGAATGTTTTTTTAGTAAACTGCATAATAGTAACATTTCGTCAGAAGATTACGAACATGCAACAAAAGTTTGGCAAACTTTTGAATTATCAAATCTTGGAGAATATACCGATTTGTATCTTAAAACAGATGTTCTTTTACTAGCAGACGTCTTCGAAAGTTTTCGTCAAACTTGTAAAACAAATTACAAGTTAGATCCCGCTTTTTACATAACAGCACCCAGTCTGAGTTTTGATGCTATGCTTTTAAAAACAGACGTTAAATTAGAATTAATTAATGACTTGGAAATATTACGAATGATTCAAAAAGGTATTCGCGGCGGAATTTGTTTATGTTCAACAAGGTATTCAAAAGCTAACAACAAATATTTAAATTCTTATGACCCGACAAAAAGAGATAACTTTTTAGTTTACATTGACTGTAATAATCTCTACGGCTTTGCTATGTGCGCTTATCTACCTCACTCACATTTCGAGTTATTAAATGATGATGAAATTAGCAGAATTGATTTTCAAAATGTGTCAATTAATGGAGACACTGGTTACATACTAGAAGTAGACATAGAATATCCAGAAGAATTGCATGATAATCATAATGACTTTCCTTTTTGTGCGCAAAAGTTTATTCCACCGGGTTCAAAAACATGTAAATTAATCCCAAATTTATACGATAAATTTTTGTATGTCATCCATTATGCGCACCTGCAGACATGTTTAAAACATGGTTTATTGTTAAAAAAAATTCATAGAGTAATTCAATTTAATCAGAGTCCTTATTTAAAACAGTACATAGATATGAATACTGAACTAAGAAAAAAAGCAAAATCAGCATTTGAACAAGATTTTTTTAAACTTTTGAATAATAGTATTTTCGGGAAGACTTTAGAAGATACGGGGAAAAGGGTTGATGTGAAATTGGTAAATAAGTGGAATGATGATAAGAATAAAACAAAGAAAAGTATTTGTGCTGAGCGATTGATATCTAGACCTAATTTTCACAGTGTTACTATTTTTACAGAAAACTTTGTAGCTGTTCAAATGAAACCTGAAACAATAACTTTGGATAAACCTATATATATTGGTTTTTCCGTTTTGGAAATATCTAAAAGTCATATGTTTGATTTTCATTATTCTATTATGAAACCTTTTTATAATGAAAAGTTGAAACTTTGCTATACGGATACTGACAGTTTTCTTTATTCAATCGAAAGTAAAGATTTTTATAATGATTTAAAGATACATTTCCTTCCTTATTTCGATACCAGCAATTACCCCTTAAATAACAGTTACAACATTCCAGGCTTAAATAAAAAAGTGCCAGGTCTTTTTAAGGACGAACTAGGCGGGAATTTAATATCTGAGTTTGTAGGTCTAAGGTCGAAGTTGTATAGCATTAAAACAGAAAAAGAGGAATATAAAAAAGCAAAAGGGGTACAAAACCGGTCTTGAAAAATGTTCATTTTAAAGATTACTTTAAGGTATTAAATAAAAATATTTTTTTACGAAAAAAAAATATTATATTTAAATCTCTTAAACATGAAATATTTACCCAAGAACAGGAAAAAGTAGCTTTGTCGTCTAATGACGACAAACGCGTCATATTAAAAAATAAAATTTCAACCTTATCATGGGGTCATCGGAATAGCATTTTTTAAGATTTATATTATTTTTAGAAATGTTGGTATGTTTTCACAGTGTTTTCTATGATAATAGCGTAGTATGTATAATGTAAAAAATAAATTAGATTAATTTCTGTAATCTAGGGACATAAACTAAGGTTAAACTGTAGATTTGTGTGGCAACCATGATAGTAGATATCTAACCTTTCCTACTTTTTTATTGTAAGCGCCTTTTTATGCAAACTCTATTTTAATTATTGTGTCGTTTAAATACCGGGTAGGGATAGATATTATGTGAATAGGTACGTATCGTATCTTTGTTTTATATAGCTATAACTTTGTTTATTTTGTGTTCTTACTGAAGATGATAAATAAAACATTTAACTTTTTTATGAGGTCATAAGGTGGCCATTTTTTAAATTTGTTTTTGTTAAAATGATAACATAGAAAACCTAATTTAAAGAGTTGTACACTCGACTACTTAAGACAAAATGTTGAAATGTTAATAACATTAATTATTATTTAAATGAATATACCTAATGTCGTAAATATAAAACGTTGTTTCATTCTAATATGATCTGATTTTATCAAGATTAAAGTACAGGTACACATCAATGTACACAAATCTCTAAATTTCTTCAATCTATTCTCATCTTTACGTCAAACCTGTTTGGTTCAATATCGATCAAGAAAATTTAACAGATTGTGGTTACCTGATGTGTAGCTGAATGTACCTACAACATATTTTACATACAGTTTTAGCACAAAATCATGTCTGAACTTGTTTATTTTATTGGACACGTGTATTCTGATGTCACAACACACACAGACCTACGTGTACACATGAAGAAAAAATGCACTGTGTCAGCTTTTAATTCCACTCACTTACAAACTCACACGTACAAATACTTGTGGTATATATTTCATTAAAGCGCATGAGAATAATACTTGCTTTGGAGACACGCAGCAAAAAGTTAACAACCCACCTAATAACATTATCATCTTAAAACATGGTAAGTTATTTTAATACGAATACATTATTTGTCTGGAGAGTGCAGTCCATTTATTCATTTATTACGAGGTAAATTATTGTTTTCTTTTTTCAGAACACTACCAAAGCTACACGCGATGGCGAGCAGTACCCACCTTCGCCTCTGCAGGATGCGCAGGACCCCTAAGAAGGGTGGTCCCAAATATTCCCACCTTGGTCGGAGGAGTTAGGAGAGGCGCCTCTGCAGAGGAAGATAATAAAGGCTCGCGCTCACCGTTCTGCAAAGCGTGTAAATCCAGTGCGGACATCTTGTGTCAAGCACCGTCCCCACCCTGATCCAACATCAGTGTCATTTATAAGGAAAAGTACGTCGGGCTCTCGAGCCCGACGTATTATCCGGATTGAAATTATGGATTGTGAGAAGGATGGTTGGGACGATGAGTCCGAGGACGTCCTTCTCTCCGCCCAGTATGTGGTGACGGATCCTATAGACCCGATATTGGATCAGACGGAGGGGGCGGTGAACACAATTTCAAAGAAATTGTGTGGATATAGCTTTAGTTTTTAAGGCTACAATCTATACTTTTCTTAAAATTAAACTTCTCAAATAGACTTTATGCGTGGGATATCTTGTCACGGATACGTCTATAGAGAGACATTTAAATCAAAATTAACTGTAATCCAATGTACTTATCTAATAATTATTAATTTAAGGCGATGGGTATGGCCCACTAGTGCTACAAATTAATATAAATTGTTAGCTAATAAACAGAACCTCCAGCCTGATGAAAAACACATACTTTTAATTTATTGAATAATTATTAGTTGGTATAATGGATATTCCGAGGAGCCAGAGGTTCGAAATTGTTAAAAATTGATCCGGTTTAGTAGCTAGAATTTTAAAACAAATGACGGCGCTAATATGCTTACCCTATCTTTTAATGGTTAAAGTCATTTATAACTCATAAGAATAACAAATTCACTTACTGAAAAACCGTACAGATACAATAAAATTTTGACGTGCATAAGTACATCAAAGTATTACATTATTTTAAAATATCTGCAATTATTATGATACTGATATTTAGGTAGTATCTAGGTGATATCTGTAGAATATTTGTTGTCAGCCCGTATGGCAGTGTAAGCGTAAATGAAAGAAGAAACTTTACAGCAAATACATCGATGTAGGCATGCGCGTGACTGGATGCGGTATTCATGTGCGTAGTTGGAGCAGATTATAATTGTCGAACTGGTCCTATTTATTTATTATTTCCATTTTGTTAAGATGGTTTTTATTATTAGCAGTTTAAGTTACCTTATGTGAATTGGTAATTAATGAATAAACAATGTTGACTCCTTCATACTTTACTGTTTGTTTTTGCATAGTTACTGTGGCATTTATAAAACTTAACCTAGATCATTGGAATTCCTTATTTACATTATTTGTATACCGCTTTTTGACTGCATGTTTTTATCGTAATTTAATAAATAACTATGATGTAGTTATGAGTTTCATTTCCTTTAGTCATCAATTATTTGAGTAGGTGATAATTGGGCATTTAATAAAAAATACATTATTCTTTTTAAAACATTTTTATTAGAAAACAGACGTTGATAATTTATTTTCTATAATCCATTTTCTTACACAAATTACATTTCTTAAAGCGCAGTAGTTGCTATGGTAAAAACAATTATACATTAAAACGTCTTGACAATATAATTTACTTAAAGTGTCTAAATTAGGTATATCCCTAGAGCTTATATCTAACACATTTTCATGATCACATATTTCTCGTACCCATTTTACTTTTTCTTCTCCTTTTACTTTGATTTTACATTTATCAAAATAGGGTTTTATAATCCTTTTAAATTCCCTATAGTCAATGTATCCTTCGCTCCATCGGAGTCCTCTGTTTCTTTCTATCCACCGTACGCGTTTCTTTTCCTCGATAGTCAGTGCCGAGAATGGACAGGGAGGCTTTATTAAAAATGTTTGAGTATATTCTTTTGTGCTAATTGCTAATTCTTTTAATATGAAATCATTTTTTCATTTTTAAAGCCTTGCAGATCCACAATAACCGTTTTGCTATTCATGATAATTTCTTCACAATATTACTTAAAGGCTTGTATTCAAATAAGCAATCGTTAAGTATCAAACAATAAGCGGAAGTTTGATCGGGTATCTCCGCTTCAGCGTCTATTTCAACACGAACATCGACGACAGAATTTTTTAAATTGTCCTGTGATCTGGAACAATCGATGAGCAGAAGACAGCCGAACTCCTTAAATTCTTTTAAACTCAGCAACGGTTCAGCTCGGCGTCCGTAATAAGACTGTTGAAATCTTGCATATTGTTCGTATATTAATGAATATTTGTTTTCAGAGAAACTGATATTTAGGCTTTCGTATGGATAGTAGGTTGAATTTAGAAAAACCCTAACGTCACGTACAGAGCAATGATCGAATTCCGCCATTGACATGGAGGCATTATGTTTGCGATTTGTTTGTAAAGCAATCACAACCATTCGAGGTTTTTCAATCTGTGATGAAGTTTTAATAGACCAAGTATGTTTCCGGGTTTTGGGTAACAATGGATATTCGTACAAGTCCCAATTACGAAACGCAACTGTTATCGCTCGGTCTCTTTCTAAATGTTTTAGCAAATTAATTCTTTCGCGGTCTGATACTTTGATATGTGGGACTCGCCAAACTATTTTATTTATTAGTATGTCCTGAACAACTTCACCAGCACTTAACTTCAAAGCGTTAAAATTTGTGTTACTTCTTAAAAGAACTAATTCATGTATACAATTTATAATGATTTTTTCATAATCTTCTGCGAAACCTAATACTTTATTTAATGGAATAGAGGCTGAAAATACACCATTATTAGTATTGGATATACCATGAGGGGACCAACCCCAAACATTGGCACATTTAGACTCGCTATCATTTAACGATAGATACGATTTTATTGTGGTTGTAATACCCGCATTTTTGATTCTGTCTATTTCAATACCGTTTATTTCATAACGAATGTCTTGAAATAAAAATAAAGCGAAATTGTTGACAAAATGTACATTTGATACTCTTTCCTTTTCTTTTGTAGTACTGTTATGTTTATACACATCGGCTCTGCCTTCGATATACAAACTGCTGAGCGCAGGTAATACGTATAAATCTTGTTGATTAATGGGTATTCGTATTTCATCATTCTTGTTGAAACTTGTTACATATGGCTTGTAGGAATGAAATTCAAAACTTTCAATGCTGTTGTCATGTGACGGAGATTGTGCAATATTTAAAATGTTCATTTTATCAATCCAAGTATTTTCAAAAATGTCTTATTTTGTTTGGTCAGCTTCTTTTTCAGCGATGTCCTCTTGGAACTGGTTTGATTTCGAGAGACCGCTAGGTTTTTATTGAAATTTAACATTTTCTTCTAAAGTGTAAATACAGCTGTACCTCTTCACCGCGTAGGTTAATTTGTTTATTTTCTCCGTCTAACAATCTTATACTGATAGCGGTTATTGAACTTTGATTGACAGGAAAGTAGATTAAGTTCTTAGGTATTTCAATAATTCGATAACCAGGTGGTACGTTTGGCACGAATTCATAAATTATATGACTTGCTTTTCCATTCACAAACGATCCGCTTACAACATCACATTCGATGCGTACTATTGTCGTTGGTAGAATGTTGACAGGATACGGAGACTCGGTTTTTATATTAGCTTTTACCGTTTCAAGACCAAAACCCAAAATCCTGCCTATTGAATCTGTTTTATCAAAGTCAACATCTTCTGAACAGAAAATACACGTTTTTAAAGTATTGTTATTGGCAGTTAACTTCAATGTAGCATTTTTGATGTTGCACTGAAGATAATCACAAATATCTTGTAATTCATACGATCCTTCGGGTATTTCTATTACTCCATTATTACCGTAATAAAATTTATTGTTTCTTTCATCTATATTAGGAATAGAGTTGAATGTAGAAAAATACAGAAGACCGCACTCATACTCTCCACTTAATTCTAATGTAGGAGAGTAATTTGTTATTGAAAAAGCGTCTCTGTCAGTTATAGACACAGTGAAAGACATTATTATACTGATAAAGATTATTTACTTTGTCCTTTATTTAAATTATTTTTCCAATATTTTTTTAAAAAATGTAAACAGAGATGACCACAATTCATAGTACCGAACTTTTGATACCGTGCAAAATTATAACTAATAGTCATGTTTTTTAAATAATTTATTAATTCTAATGGAGGTTTTAAGTCGCCAAAACTATCAAAGTATTCACAGTAATCATTTTGTTTGACGTAGGCTACCCAGTGTGTCCCCGGATTAGCAGAGCTATCCAAGTTTAGTACTGCACATTCCATTTTTCGAGGTTTTAATGGAAGTGTATTTCTCATAAATACTCCGCGGAAATATGGTATATCAGCAGCATGCTCTAATATATCTAAATCTGTTAGTGCACGTCTAGGCAGCCGTTTAACTAGTTTTTTGAAGGGTTCAAATATAACCCTGCGCCTTTTTTATGAGGTTTGATGTACAATCCTTTGCCAACCGCAACCGCTTCCATCATCCTGTTATGACGTTCAGACTCTTGAAGACTTTTCTGAGCTGCCTTAGAGTCGTTCACTGCTTTTGCTATACCGGCTGCTCCTCCTGCCAAGGAACCCAAAGCCGATAACCCCGCAAAGATCGGGATTAAAGGTAGCAGTCCACCACATTTTGGTAGAGGAATACAGCGCGGCAAGCGAGTGCCTTTTTTATTCTTAAATATTTTTTTGGCTGCGGCGTAAGCGCATTTAATTGCTGTGGAACTGCCTTTTGATTTCAACTTTTTCATTTGAGATTTAATTTTTTTCACAGCTGCCATAAATGAGCGAGTACCGGCACCTGTCTTTAGTTTTGCTTTCATAGCATTTTTTACTATCCACGATGCCACCTTTTCACCTTTTTTCGCATCTTTAGCGTTTAATCGTTTCTTAGCCATATTTAAAAGTTTCATATCAGCCTCACGTCGAACGTTTGAATCGTTATCGTTGTAAGCAATGTCGTGGAACATACAAGCCTTATCCAATTGATTTATACCTCTATCACCTCTTTTTAAACGTTTCTGTAGCTTTGTTCCGGGGCCACAATATTGATAACCAGGTAAATGTAGCTCGAACGGTAAATAGTTTATTACGTTGTCTATAATACCACTTCCCTCCTTCATTGATATGTTTAGAATGAATAGATTTGGTCTAAAAGTAAACTTATATTGCAAAAATATCTCATATTACAAAACTATCTCGTTTTTGTTTATCCAACTGTTCTCTTCATTGCTGAGACCTAACCATTTCACAAAATATTTATCTCCCTTTCTTCTAATAATCTTTTCGATGAGGTAAATATCTGGGTATTTAGTTTTTTGTAATTCATACTCATAAAAAGCCCCTAATATAACCTGTTTATTCTTATCTTCCAGAAGATAAGTTGGTGGATTTGTATTATTCACCTTTGTTACTGTAAATATTTCAGTAGACCAGTTGGGAGTATAACCTTTGTAAAAGTCTCCTTTAAATTTACTAATACGTACATGATTACCTACTAGAAACTTAGGTTTTAAGTGTTTTCGATTCCTATACGCTTTGCTAATATTACGCAATACAACCATTTCATTTGTATTATTAACGTCATTGGGCTTAAATTTAGTTATGCGATGAGTAGTGCTATTATAGTTATCTATCACAGTATTTAGTAATTTACCCAGCCATCGATAGGAACCGTATAAACTAAAAAGTTTAAAGATGTGTGATTTTAGAGTACGTATGACTCGCTCTACAATCGAAGCTTTTTTGATGGAGTAAGTAGAATAATGGTTAACATTATATTTTTTTAGCAGTTGACCGAAAATATCATTATAAAACTCTTTGCCTAAATCTGTTTGTAAATGTTTAGGTTTTCTAGATGAATTTTTAAATATCTGCTGCATTGCGTTAGCAACACATTTTTTTTTTTAGATTTTAAGGGACTTGTCCATACATACTTTGACAAAGTATCTATCACCACTAATATGTAGTTGTGTCCTTTATTAAAATGTGAAAATTTTTGTAAATCTATGAGGTCGACTTGCCAGAGATCATCAATTTCTTTTATAAATGTGCGTCTACGCGGAAAATTTCTTCTGACTGCTTTGTGAAGTTCATCAATTATGGCCTTTTTGCTCATTTTTGTTTATTTTTACATGAATCAAATTGTCTATTTACGACTTTGAGTAAAATGATTTATTCAAATGTTTTGTTGTAACGGTTTCCAAGTTCTTCAAATGAAATTTTACTTCGAGCTTCACTTTTTCAATTTCATTTCGTAATTCTTGAATGGTTTCGTCTAAATAAGCTTTGTTTACTGCTTCATCGTCTTCGATTGGATATGATAACCCTTTTAATTTAGAAGATTTTAAATCGTAGTGTCCGGTATCTGATTTCGCCAATGTTTCATTGAAGTTTTCAATGTATTCTGTCAATCGTAAACGCTTATGAACATGATGTCCGAACTTGTCTATATTCATTGCTGTCTTGATGGGTTGACTACGCAAAGAATACTGCCCAATTTTCCTGGTTTTTTCTTTATATGTTCCACATCTATGATACCAGCTTCATGCAGTTCCGAAATAATAGCAATTATTTCATTATTTACACCAGTGCTACCCGCTTCCCAAGATGCAAGTAGTAACTGTTATCGTTCGACTAACTCGTTTGGATCATCCCAGTAAACTAAATCAGTGTTTGATTTTACTGTCTTTAAAAGTGAAATACCTTTACCTTGAGGAATACTTTCTACACTTGTAGTTGGATTTCGAGAGAATTTGAACAAAGGTTTAATTACATTCATATATTTAAATCCTTTGTTGCTGTTTATAGGTTTGGATGGTTCACAATTACGTCGATGAGCATTGGTTTCTATAAGAAGTAACTTATAATTCTGTAAATAATCATATGTTACAGCATCTAAATTTGGTTTCTTTTTGAAAAGAAGTTCTTTCAAGCCATTCGTTTTTTTAACAGTAAGTGTTCCTATTTTAAGAATACCGCCGTCGTCATGAACACGGGTTTTGCCTAGTAACAGTTTACCCCGCTCATTTCTGATTCCAAACGGAACATCTTTCATTACTTCAGACGATGTTGACCATGACAGTGATTGATTCTTAAGACTTGGCGATGACTGTACAGATTTGAATGATCCCACGCTTACGTTGTGGTCTTCAGACGGTGATACAACAAGGGTTTTGTTGTAATCGTTGTATTGTTCTTGTTCATCGTCTTCATCTTCTTCACTAATAGATTCATTGTAATCTTCATCAGAGACAAATAATGACTGGTTCTCGTCTTCAAACGATTGATTATTGTCATTTTTAAACTTTTTCATCACTGGTTCAAAGTGCTCATCTTTGTTAAGTTGAGTTTTTTTTTTATCTGTTAATAATGTAAGTGGATCAACAATAGGTTTCAATATTGTTTCTAATGTTTTATTATTAGTATTTTCAACATCTTTTATCATCGCAACTTTTCTTTTAACAGCTGCTGCTGATTTTACAATTTGTTCTTTAAGATTTTTCTCCATTTCAAAGTATTCCGCTCAGGTCTAAATCGAGAGTATGAGTGATTAAAAAATAACACAGCGGTCTTTATGTATGTTCATCTATTACTATGAATGTATCGAACTTAAATCGGTAGCATCCGTTATTTTTGTCACAATCCTTATTAATAACAAGATAGCTAAAGGGTTTATTCCAAACAGAAGAGCACATCTCACGAAATTGAGACCATGACATATCAGCACTAACATGCTCCTCATATACGTGCTTCAAGTTAACATCATCTTGCTTAAATAGAACCGCGAGGTTTGAATTGTCTCTGACAAGTTGTTTTGGAACTTTTGTATAAGTTTGATTGATATAGAAGCAATCTATATTTTTATGGCGTCCCATGGCGAAATAATCTCTAATGTTGTTTTGATTCTCACAAGCAACGTCGTCGAAAATGATGATCGAATCAGGTAAAGCATCATGTGGACTCAATATTTCGCCATTATGATTGTATTTATTAAATGATGTTCCAGGAACCATGTCCAAAATCTTCTCAAGATATTAATATTTAGGCTCATACAAAGATTTTGAATACACATATAGGTTACGAAATCTTGGACCATTTTTATGTAATAATAAACTTATCACTAAATTGGTTTTTCCACTATTAGACGGACCACAAACAATACAACGTATTGTATTAGGTAACAAATTTCCGTGTCGTTTTGGCTCTTTAGATGACGCAGGACAGATGCATTCTAATTTAAGCGATTCTTTTTGTTTGACCAACTTCATTATCTTGTTTATAACGTGTCTGCAGCGGTGTATTAGTCACAATAGAATGACCTTAAGATCTAACGTAACCGCATTTTAAATTAACACTTATCTATCTGTTTTTTGGGCAATTTCACTTAACTTGATTTTTTTGCGGCTGAGCGAACGCAGAGAGCGATTTCGAAAAAAATCAAGTGAAGTGAAATGCCCAAAAAACACGTACTTATACCTACGACGTATTTTAATACCGTCCTAGGTATATGCGTCAGATAATTACATAGACATTTGGGATAATATTTGCGGACACCTTGAAGGTTCCGTCTTGAAAGTGCTTCAGGAGAAACACAGTAATATATTACATGACCTAGGTAGCTATCATAGAGGCAACGTTCTGCAATAAGAAAGATAAACAGCCATATATGCTCGACAACGTCCTCTATAACAACGCCACGCATGTATGTTAGTTAGTTAATTAATTAAAATTAAGAAATACCATGGCTGCGACAACCTGTGCTGATACATAACTATGCATGAAATTTATTTAATTTTCTATAGATAATAAACAAACCTTGGTGACAGATCGCCTATGTAATCGGCCATTGGCAGTTTTTACTTCTACAGTTCTTACTAAGTTATCTGATCCTGGATAAACATTTGTTATACGTGCCATTGGCCAATACATAGGTGGACTGTTGTCCTCTTTTAAGATTACTAAGGAACCTATAGTTATGTTAGGCATTACATTTTTCCACTTAGGCCTACATTGTAAAGTGTTTAAATATTGATTACTCCAGACTTTCCAAAATGATTGTTTCATATTATTGCAAAGTCCCCAAAATTTTAACCTTTTGATAGGTGTTTCAGATACATCTTTTTCAGGGTATGAATTTAAGCTAGTTCCAATAATAAAATGACCTGGAGATAAATCAACCAAAACCAAACCAGGTTCAATCTTATTTATGCAACGAGCAGCATGGTTTTCGGTCTCAAAAATCTGTGAACACCAATCTTCTGACACTAGTTGATTACATCTCGGCGAGTTTGGATAGGGGTCGTCAAGTAGACGTCTTGTATTTTGACTACCGTAATGCATTTGATCGGGTAGACAATGCTATTCTGTTAGCAAAGCTTGAAGCTATTGGATTCACACCTCGCCTACGAAATCTTCTCGCTGACTATTTATCCAGTAGACAACAATTTGTACAGTTTGGTTGTTTTGTGTCCGAACAATACCCTACTCCATCTGGTGTTAATCAGGGGTCAATTTTAGGTCCTCTTCTTTTGATCTTGCTAATGATCAACGATGTTGTGAAAGTTTTCAAGCACGTGAAATGTTTGTTATATGCGGACGACGTTAAGATTTATATGGAGACTTTAAGTTATGACGACTGTGAGCTTATTCAAGAGGATATCAACTCTTTTCTTTAGTGGAGCAAATCCAATAAGATGGAGCTTAATCTTTCAAAGTGTTACGTAATGACTTTCAGTCGACATCATCGTCCAACCCGGTACGACTACAAGCTAGGATTAGATAATATTACCCGCACGGATACAATAAACGACCTTGGTGTCTCCTTTGACCCCAACTTAACTTTCAACGGACAGATCTCTGATTTGACCAAAAGTTCGTTTTCACGCTTAGGCTTCTTACTACGTAACATGCGCGATTTTGACAATCCACATTTAATGAAACTCCTCTTCACTTCACTAGTCAGAAGCAAATTAGAAAACAGTTCATGCATATGGAACCCACATGAAGCTAAGTACAAGTTGATGTTGGAGAAAGTTTAAAAAGCGTTTTTGAGATACTTGTACAAGAGAGTCTATGGATATTATCCATTTTTATATCCAACTAAGTTTTTACAAGGTATGCTTGGTATGTGTTCGTTGGAGGTTAGGCGTCAAAAAGATCAAATGACTTTTGGACTGAAAATACTCCGGGGGGACGTTCAGTGTCCTGACGTCTTAGACCAGCTTTCACGACTATACGTACCGGAAAATTATATCCGACATCGCGCATCACGACGCCATCTGTTGTTCGCACGCTTGCCTTGTCGCACCGTAGCACGTGCGGAGTCTCCCTTGTGTCGCATGCACACTGCCCTCAATGCACTCTTGGGTCACCAACCCCATTGTGATCTATTTGCAGATCCGTGGCACAGTATAGTGTCCACATGCCAGTCCTTCTGTGAAGAACACTGCGCATAGATCTCCGTAGTATGGTAATATAAGCCTAGTTTTCAGATAACTCACGTGTTTGCCTGTTTTTTGATATTGTTTTATTTTTTTTTTTTTTTACTTCTGTTTAACTACGTAATTAGGTTTAAGGACCTGTGTAATTAAATAAATAAATAATAAAATAATAATAATAATAATAATAAATATGAAAAGTTGTTTATATCGTTTGAAACAGGCAAGAGTGGTCTGCTATATAAGATAGCTTCAATTTCACATAATACAGTATTTAATTGTTCATATGTAAGTAATGACCTTTGTACAGTTCTCGTTAAATGGTATTTAGTAACTTTTACATTAGATTCCCATAATCCACCTACAATGGGAGAATAACATGGTATAAAATGAAAATGTATGCCTTTTTCAGCACTAAAAGACTGCACCAATGATTGGTGTTCCTTGGAACTATGTGATTTATACAATTTTTGTAATTCTGTATCAGCACATTTAAAGGTTGACGCATTGTCACAATAGATGTCGCTAGGTAACCCCCTGCGTGATATGAAGCGTCTAATACATGCAAGAAAAGTACTCGTTTTCAAGTCAGAACACAGCTCTAAATGAACAGCCTTTGTAACAAAGCATACCATTACACAAATGTAGCCGCTGCCAACAACAGACTTTCTTAAGGATGACAATTTTACAGATATTGGTCCAGCAAAATCAATACCTATCTTTTGAAAAGGACGAGAAATATTTACTCTATCTTTGGGAATATTGCCCATCAATTGTTCTGATACATGTTTCTTAAGCTTCCAACAAATTATACATTTATGAATAACCTTTTTTATTTCTCTAATGGCATTAACAATCCAATACTTTTGGTTTATTGAACACAATATTAATCTGGGACCTGCATGAAGGTTTTTCAGATGTTCTGATTTTACAATAATTCTATGATTCTCGAGCCCTTGGGTAGAATAAGTGGGTGCTTTTGTGCATAGGGCACACTGGAATTTTGTAAGCGACCGCCTACTCTAACCAAGCCTTGATCATCAATAAATGGACATAGAGAATTATAACGGTGATTATCAACCTTTTGTTTACATTTTAAAGAATGAATTAAATCCTTCATACATTTTTGTTGTTCATATTTTATTACCAAAGATAATGACATATCAATTTCTTCAGATGTGATGAAATTATATGTATTTCTGCCTAATTTACTACGAACATTGTTGCAAAACCTTAAAACATATGCTAGAATTCTAGTCATTTTGTGCAGTTGAGAATACTTATCTAGAAAATCTAGGTTTAAAGGAGTTTGACTTTCTGAGGTACAAACCATGGAGTGAGATACTGCCTCCTTTATCTCGGGTAATTCTATGTTACAGGTAGGTAATGTAGATGGAATTTCATACTTACTTTCGTTAATCAAACTGTTACCTTTCCACCACAGGTGATGGTCTTGTAACTCATGTGGTAACACCCCCCTGCTCAACCAATCGGCTGGATTTTCCTCCGAGGTGACGTACGCCCAAGTGAAGTCAGCTGTATTCTCTGAAATTGCTTTAACTCGATTAGCCACATAATTTTAAAATATCTGTTTTTATCCATGCTAACACAACTTGTGAGTCAGAGTATAAAATAACATTGTTAATGTGAAGTTTAAGCAATAAAGTGTTATAGACTTTTCGACAAAGCTTTGAAAGGAGTAACGCAGCATTTAATTCTAACTTTGGTGTAGTGAGGCTTTGCTTTATGGGATTAATTCTGGATTTGGAACGAAGCAGAGATACTTTGACATTTCCTGTAGAGTCTACCACCCTTATATAAATGCAACACCCATGAGCGGTGGAAGAAGACGCATCCGCGAAGCCTATTAATTGCACACACACAGCATTATCTAAATTGACGTGACGATTAATGCTAATCGGTTTCATGTTAGTTAAGCTATCATAAAAATCATGCCATGCTTTCCTTAACTCCTGATCAATAGTAGAATCCCAATCAATGCGTGATTGCCAAATATTTTGTAAAATGACCTTAGCGCAAACAATTATAGGGCCAGCGATACCCAATGGGTCGAAAAACTTGCTCACAAAGCTTAATATGCCGCGTTTTGTATCTGGAATTTTGCCTTCTGGAATGGGCGAAGCGAGGTTAAGCGTGTCTGTATTGACGTTATAATTGAGACCTAAGGTCTTTAATGATAGGTTATCTTTTTGCAATTCGATATTATCAAAATATTGCTTATCAGAGGGTATATCTTTTAAAACCTCAACTGAATTTGAAGACCACTTATGTAATTGAAAACCTCCCAGTTTCAGAAGCTTACAAAGTTGCTCCTTGGCTTCTAATAGCACCTCAATTGTGGGCGCGGTTGCCAAAACATCATCCACATAGGTTTGGTTATGTAAAATAAATGAAGCCATTGGAAATTGTTCACTGTATTTTTGAGCTAACTCTGCTAAACAGCGAGTGGCTAGGTATGTAGAAGACTTAAGGCCATAAGTAACTGTATTTAGTTGGATACACTCTATGTTTTTGTTAGGTGAGTCTCTCCATAAAATGTTTTGTAAAGAACGATATTTTTCATTCATACTAATGGCTCTGAACATGTGCCTTATGTCTGTAACGAAAATGTATTTGTCGACTCTAGCAAGTATCAAAATATCAAATGATTCCCTCTGAACCACAGGTCCATTGAGTAATAAATCATTTAAAGAGATTTTATTACATGTTTTCATGCTTCCGTCAAAGACAGTTCTGCATTTAGTTGTTATTTTGTCCATTCTGATAACAAGATGATGAGGTAAGAAATATAAAGGATCTTTATCAAAATCAAATTGATTTATGTCCACAATGGAACCGTGACCCAATTCTAAATATTCATTTATAAATTTTGTATAAAGATCTGATAGAACAGAATCCTTCTGTAATCTAGTTTCTAAATTTTGAAACCTTTTAAGTGCTAAATGAAATGAATCCCCCAATGTATTATTAATAGAGTCAAGTGGCAACTTTGTAGGCAAATCTACTGTAAATTGATTATTTTCAAGTATTACTGAATTTTTAAACAACTGCTCACAGGTGTCATGTTCTGTTAATTTTCAGGAAATATTTCTGGTACCTTTTCTGATTCCCAGAATTTTTTGACATTCTCATTAATTTCTTTACAATTAATGAAACTGAACTGGTTGGCTTTGAAATAAATGGCAAATTCCCCGCTATGACATGCCCAAAGTGAGTACCCAAAAGCTGTAATGTTGGAGCGGCTACATTGTGCATAAGTGACTGTTCGTTCGGCTGTTCATTGCATGCAGAATGCAGCAGCTCACGGTGGCCCCGGTTTGAACACTGTCTTGACTGGCTGCCTGTGGTAGGCACGTTGGGGTTTGGATGTGGGTGTTTGTGTCTTGCGTCTGAAAGCTCCAAACCCGTGGGTTGGGCAGCCTGAATAATCTGGAAAAACACATCCGCACCAATTAATATGTGTATCTCACTTGGCTTATAAAAGTCATTATCAGCAAGGCTGATGTTAGGAGGCAGCACCAACTTTGATACATCCACCTTTTCCTGAGGTAAAGTAGTGGTTATAGTATCAAGGACAAAACATGACACATTTATGTGAAAATCTTTAATAAGGGAATGTAATTTAATAGTGACATATTTATCTAATTTGCTTAAATTGTTGCCAATGCCTAAAACTCTTGAATTTGTGGGTATAGGATTCAATTTTAATAATTTTGTCAATTTTTCTGTAATAAATGACATTTGTGAGCCACTGTCAAGCAATGCTTTGACAGTCATTTCTCTGCCGTTATCGGCTATAAGCTTAACTTGCACAGTTGGTAATAGTACCTGTGTGCAAGCAGACTCTGATAAATTTGAGACCGGATGAACGGCCTTGTCCACATGTAATAGACTATTGTGGTTTTGTTGGCACTTGGTACACTTGAATTGATATCGACACTTATTAACATGTCTATTGAGACATGTTTTGCATAAATTTTTGTCTGTGACAAAATTGAATCTGTCGCAGGGAGGCATTAATTTAAATTTTGCACAATTAAAAATTTTATGATTATGTGACTTACATAGAGGGCACTCAGCGGCCAATTTGTCCTTGCTCTCCCTCTCCTCAACAGCCTTCATAGTGGCTGGGGGCTGCGCAGACTCCATATGTTTCATAGTGGCTGGGGGGTCACCTGCATACCTGCGTTTGTAGCTAGAGAAATTTTGTTGTTGTCCTGTAATTGCACGCTGTTGTTGTCTGATTTCTACTTTACCACCACCACCGGAGTTCTCCAGGGCCATGGCTCTTTGTTCTAGAAATAAAAGTAGATTAATAACAGATGGCTCCTTTTTTTCATGACTAGACATTATCTGAAACTCCCTACTGCACAAAACGTCCAGTTTTCTAAGCAAAATAGTGAGAATTACAGGGCATTTCTCAACATTTATTCCTAGATTTTTTAAAGAAGCAATTTGTTGCTTCACAGCAGAGAGAAATTGTCTTAAGACAACAGCTGTGGACCTAGTAATTGCTGGAATGTCCAGCAGTAAATTTATGTGTTCAGATTTGATCAAAAAATCATTGTGTATCTCGCTTTTATAATTTGTAAACTTTCATCATAACTTGAATCTACTAATGGTAGATTTTTGATCAAATCTGACGCTTCCCCCCTAAGAAAACCTCTTAGATAATACAATTTTTGTATTTTATCAAGCTTTTCGTTGTTGTCAATGAGAGAATTGAACAAATTAATGAAACTTTTATATTCCGAATATTTCCCGTTGAACGGGGGAATGTTTATAGTTGGCAGTTTAACAGATTGAACCTTATTTGAGTGTGAATCGCTAGAAATGTCGTTTTGAAGTGATGATGCTAACTGTTTGATTTTTACAAGAGAATCTGTGTAAATTCGCTCAACCTTGCCGCCATCGTCAAGTGAAGGATCTAATTCTATTATTTGAAATAATAGGTCTTCGTATTTCAAAAATAATGAACGTAAACGTTCCTCGATAACTTCGAGTTGAGGAAGATTCGTCGATGATGGCGTCAACGTTTCTATATCTTTTTGTAAACGGCTAATCCAGCTATGCACACCCTTTTTCTTATTCTGAAGTAAAGAAACATTGTCATTACCTTTATTTTCGTCGGTTGCCATCTTTACAATTTGACAAATTAATAATTTGTTTGACAAATTAAAAATGCGCTACTAACTACGTACTTATCCGTGTAAAAATGTAAATAGAAATGGCGTCCTGTTTGTTTGTATTTGCAAACTTTGATCGCCTGCGACGGAAATTTTCTTGATTGCTTCTTATTGGACGGCGCGCGCGCTGAATTGATGAGCCGGCCGTTGATTGGACGATTTTGAAGTTTTCTCTCTTGACGTTTTCTGTGATTGGACGAAAGCTTAGCTTCAGATGCGTGTCAGTGTTGCCAACATAAGCGCAATAATAACGCCAATTCGCGACGTCAGATGGCGCCACTGTGCTCGTGCGTTTGTTTCTTCGCCACCACCACAAAATGGATGCCGATGTTTTTACTACAGACGCGACGAGATAAATGATGCAATTTTATGATGAACGTCTTCTCTTGAATTTTGACCTCGTAAATACTGTATGGCCAAAATCTGACGGGACTTTTTATGAAGGGCGGGCTTGAAATTTATGAATTGCCAAGAAGGCTGATCTGCACCTGACCTCTTCAAGCTGCCTCCCCTTTTAGCGGCCTATATGCTAAATTATCTCACGTTGCACGATGTGACCATGTAGAAATCTGCTTCTCTTTCTGCAGGAATCTAGGGGCTGCCTCTAAGATTCTATGCTCTACTTATGTGTACCTTCGTGGTGTTATTCTAGCTTCTTGTGTGTGATGTGGACTGTATATGCAATATAGGTACTTACTGGCGTGTGATGGGGGGCCTATCTATCAGGAGATTTATTTTAGTAATAACAAAACCACAGTTTCCAAGGTTTTTAGTGCAGCTTTCTGTGGTCAACAGTGTAATTGAAATCCTCAAGATATAAAATCCATCTGGCAACTTTAGCAGGTACATACTTCTTGTATAAGGTCTTCTGAAATGCTTCACAATCTGTTAGAATTTGTATGAAAATAAAGTGTATTCCAATGACATATCTCCTGAACTTTTTCACACCTTCAATCACGGCTAGAGCTTCCAACTCGTAACTGCTACACTTCTGCTGGGTGTCAGTAGTCTTCCGACTCATATAGTGCACTGGGTGCAAACTACCATCAAAGGCATCCTTTTGCATTAAGATCGCTGCATAGCTATACTTGGAAGCGTCTGTATGTAATTCAGTCTCTAGTTGAATATCAAATATCTTTAAAACAGGATCAGAACACATCTTGATTTTAATTCTTTAAAAGCCTCTGTTCATCCCCCCAACTGAATAAGTTATTTTTCAGCATACACTCAACGGATTTGCAATCATTGCATAATGTTTCACAAATTTTCTAAAATATGAAGTTAATCCGATGAAGCTGTGAACTTCCTTCAAACTCTTGGGTACAGGGTATATCTTGACGGCATTTATTTTCACATTTGAAGGTTTCACCGTTCCTTTGGAAATAATATGGCCCAAATATTCAACAGAGATTTGCAATATCTGACACTTTTTCCAGTTAATCTCCTGGCCATATTCTGAAGCCACCTTCAGTACTTCTTGGAGCCTTTCTATTCCTTCAGCTTCATCCTTTGATAAGATTTTTTTTTTTTAACTAGCTACCTCCGACATTGAGCTCGGAGCCTTTTCTAGACTATAATTTAGTTTCCTTCCATTCCAGTTCTCACTCTTATGCTTCTCGTACTTTCATGCTGCATACTATGTCTTTCTGTCATTCATCTTCATTCACACTTGAGGTCGGGGGGAGACCTCCTAGCTGCTCTATCCGTATTCTAGGGTCTTATTTAATTCTTTATTGTTTAATCTATTTATTCTTATTTCAGTATCTTATATTCTAGTCTTTTTTCCTATTTCTATATTTTATTTTATTTTAATCTTGTACAGTTTTACTTATATTATGCCTTAATCTTATTACATTTGCTTATTGCTATTTTTTATTAACACTATACAATATTAAATAATACTTATATGTTAATAATTTACTAAACTTTATTTACCTTAATTACTCTTTTGGCTATGGCAACACAATACTCTACAAAGTTAGCTCTATCTTTTTTGCTTCTTATTATTTCCTTTAGGGTGCTTCTCTCTACTTTTGTACCTATTTTTATTTCAAGATCAATTCTTTCTCTTACGAATCGGGGGCAATCTGCAAGAATATGGGGCACATCTTCCGCGACATCCGGGTCGCAGGGGCACGACGGACTGTCCTTGCACTTGAACCGGTTCAAGTACTCGGAGAATCCGCCGTGTCCCGTTAAGACTTGGACGAGAATCGGGTTCAGCTCAATTTTTCGTAGGGTGCTGTACGCGTCTATGGCATCCGGGAAGAAAATTTTTGTAGTGGTGGCCGTCTGTCCTCCGATGTAACGCCGGTTCCACTCGTCAAGCGAATCCCTTCGGATCATTCGCTTGACGTGCGAGACCGGGCACCTATCGTAGTCGGCTCTGGTCTTGCCGTTGAGCGCGGCCTCCTTTGCCAGCTCATCCGCCCTCTCATTCCCTTCCAGTCCCGCATGCGCCTTTATCCAATGCAGCGCTAATTGTCCACCATTTTGGGCAATTTTCGCCGCATTGGTACGCACCTGGACTGCCAGGGGATGTAGGGAGTTGCCGCGCGCAACGGCCTCCAGAGCCGACCGCGAGTCGGAGTATATATCCACTCCACGTGTTCCCCTCTTGACGGCCATTTCGGTGGCTCTCTGCAAAGCTAGAAGTTCTGCCTGATACACCGTGCAGAACCTCTCCAACACCAATTTCTTTCGCACTGTTTCCGCCCCATTATCCCACAGGGATACTGCGGCGCCAACTTTTCCCTCAATTTTACTTCCATCAGTGTAAATCTTGAGGTTGCTCTGGTCGTGTTGGAGAAGTTGTTCACGGTTTTCAGTCAGATCGAACTCTATTTCGATTAGGCTCGCAGGGTGTGGTAGCTCTGTGTATTTGACCGGTCCTTCCATCTCCCTATCACCCACCACTCCCGGGGAATACCCTTTCTTTATTGCATAAAGAGAGGCTGCTTCCCTGATTCTAATGTCCAGTGGAAGCAGTCCGGATAGTAGCAGAGCCGAGTTAAGGGAGACGGTTCTATACGCCTTTATTATTTTTTGTACAAAGCCCCTCTGTACTGCATTGAGCTGTTTTTTAACTCCAACCTTTTCTGTTGCAGGTGACCACACGCTTGCCGCGTACATCACCACAGGCTCCACCACCGCGGTATATATGGTCCTGACTATCTCGGGCTCGAGGCCCCAACTCACCTTGGCGGCTCTCGTGAGCTGTTTATACAGGTTAGCGGCTTTTTGGCAGATGTTCCTCACGTGAGTATTGTAGGTAAGTTTCTCGTCAATTGTGACCCCTAAGATTTTAATCTCACTTGAGTAGCTGATCGGTTGCCCGCCCATCTGCAGGTGCGGGGTGTCGTGCTTGAGCTTCTTTGTGATGAGCATCGCTTTTGTTTTGCTCGGAGCAAATTTAAGCTTGTTCCGCTCACCCCACTCCTGCACATGCGCGAGCGCCCGATTTGCCTGCCCCTGTATATTAACCGCCTCGTGTCCCGAGAAAATCAGGACCACATCATCCGCGAATGCCTGTCCGTAATCCCCTCTCTGTTCCAGATCCTTAAGGAGAGGGTCCAGCAGCAGGTTCCAGAAAGTTGGACCGCCTATCGAACCCTGCACGCAGCCCTTCGTGGTCTCCGCCGCCGCCTCCTCTCCCGCGTATCTCACCCGAACCCTTCTGTCCTCCAGGTAGTCCCCCACAAGACGTCTAATGTTGGCAGGGCAGTTGGTCTCTGCAAGTCTAAGCTTAATTGCTGGCCACCACGCGCTATCGAAAGCTCCCTCTATGTCTAGTGATACAACTACTACGATCTTCCTCTCCTTTAATCGTGCTTTAACGTGTTGCATCATGACATAGAGGGAGTCCTCGGTGCTGCGCTGGGGCGTGAAACCAAACTGGCTCTTGCTCATATCCGTCATTGTGTGCCAACGGATCCTCCTCATCATGAGCTTCTCGAGCACTTTTCCGAGTACTGGGAGAAGGCCTATCGGTCGGTACGACTTCGGGTGGGTATAATCTTCTTTACCCGCCTTCCTCAGCACCTACTACCACTGCCTCCTTCCATGGGCGTGGGAAGCAAGACAGCTCCAGGCACTTGTTTAACAGTGCCAGGAAAATCTCAGGAGCAGTTCCTATCGCGGCTCTACAAATATCGGCAGTGAGTCCATCTCCACCTGGTGCTTTCTTCGGGTTAAAGCTTTCTACTGCGCTCTTTAGCTCTACCATCGTGAAGGGTGGGTCGCTAACATCGTCCGGTTTCCTCTCATTGACTATTTCAGCGGCCTCTCTAATTTCACGATGGGCTTCACTGTCGTTGGCTTCGATATCCGGTGGATAGAAGATTTGCGCCAGGAGCTTAGCCGATTCTAAGTTGTTTAGAGCCTTCCCCTCGTGCACCAATGGTGTGTCCTCTTTACTTACCATGGTTCTGCCGATGACCCTGTAGATGCCGTCCCACATGGTCTCTCTCTCCTGCTTACTGCAGAACTCTTTCCAGCTTTTTACCTGGGCCTTCTTCACCTCTAGCTTGTAGCTGTTCAGGGCTGCGAGGTATTCTTCCACTGCCTTTTCCCGTCTTACTGCAGCTGCATTCTTTATCCGTCTCCGTAGCGCCTTCATTCTCTCTTTTTTGTTCAGTCAGCCTGTCGTTCCACCAGGGCAGTCCTGTTCGTTTCTTTTGTTTGCGTTTTGGAATTGTTGTGTCACTTGTATCTATTATTATTTGTGTGTATTTCTCTATTTTTGCTGTTAAGTCTATCTTGTTATTTATTTTCCCTATTTCCTCGATAGTTAATATTATTTTCTATTTTTAATTGGGAGAGTTTCTCACGAAACCCTACCCAATTAGCCTTTTTTGTGTTGTAATTTCGTGTAGTTGTGTGTCTAACTGTTTCTAGTGAATTGTTTACTTCTATTTCGAACAGAACTGCTCTGTGGTCCGACGTGGTGACATCTTTGTCTAGGCGCCAGTTTCGGATTTTCCCTATCAGATTTTCAGTGCAGACGGTGACGTCCACGCAGCTCGTAGTACCTTACCCCTCCCCTGTGTGTGTCAAACGTTGGGGTATTGCCCTCGTTTAGTATATGAAGGCCCAGCTCCACCAACATTCCTGCCTAGTTTCTCTCCTCTGAGATTCTCGGTCCTGCTTCCCCACCACATGCTCCACGCAGTTGACGTCCCCCCCAGCCAGGATTTCACGAGTCCCTATCTTTTCAACTGCCATTTTGATTTTTTCTAGGTCCAGATCGATGTCGACGTCCCCTTCCAGGTAAATGGACGCCATTCCCACTTCCCGAGCTCCCAGACCCAACACCGCGAACACCATGTTCTCGGTAGTCAGGTCGGGTCGCTGGGTCATGGTCAGGGCGTCGTCGAACACTGCGATGGCTGCTTTGTTGACTCTTTCGGTCTTTCTGGCGCACTGCAGTATTCGCACCCCCGGGTAGTTCTTCATTTCTCCTCTGTTACCTATGTATGGTTCCTGAATGAGGGCTATAGATATTTTCCTTCGTTGGGCTTCGAGGATCAATTCCGCGGTGGCCACCTCGCTCCTTTGCAGATTCGCCTGGATGACCCTTATCCTGCCGGACACAGCTTGTGTTGTTTGTCGAGGTGTCGCCAGGTGCAACATTAGCAATACGCCACCATCGACCTAGGCTATATCCTCCCACCTCTTCCTTGTCGGACATTCCTTGCTAAAGGCATTGTGAGCAGCCAGGTTCGCCTCTACATTGGCCGCCGTGCAGTTACAGCATTCGGGGTCCACTCCCACCCTGTGCAATGCTGCATTGTGCTCTCATGTGCGGCCCTCCACAGTGGCTGCACTTTTCCACGCCTGTTCTTGCAGAATCGTCTGCCATGTCCGAAGCCAAGGCAGAGCGAACACTGAACCAGCGGGGACTGGTCCCCCACCTCTACCTTTTGTATGTCGATGTGAACCGACCCCTTCTCCATCATCCGGTTCCATATGGGAGGCGACACCCGGAGGATAACGTGGCTGGTATGTGGGTTCCGGGCCTTACGTCTGAACTTTACTTCTGCACGGTCCTCCAGCGCTTCGAGTCCTTGGAACACCCACTTGTTTTGGTTTCTGAGGGCGGTGAGGATATCCTCATTCTTGTAGTAATTCATCACCGCCCTCAGGACCACCATTCGGGTCCCTGTTCTTAACCTCCTCGAATCGCAGGTGGTCTCCCGCCTTCTCCAGTCTCTCCTGGACCCGGGCCCTATCCTCCTTGGTCTTGCAACCAATTATCACCTTCCTGTCTTTCACCTTTCTAACCCGCTCCACTGTCACCCACCCATCCGTGGCATTTATGGCTTTTCGGCAGTGTTGGATCACTTCTTCTGCCGTCTCCGTTTCATCCTTTGCCGCCACGATGATCGAGTGAAGTGCAGCCCTTTCCGGTCTTTGTAGGTTTGGGGCAGGGTTAGCTGTCACATCCGCATACGTTGGTTTCCGCAGGGCGGCCTCTGTGTTCCTCTCCAGGGCTTCTCTATGCCTCTCCATCTCCTCTTTTCCTTCCTCCATCTGCATACTGTGTGCTTTCATTCTTTCTTCCATAAGCTTTCTCTCTGTCTTAATACCTTCTTTTTGCCCTTCTATTGTCTTCTGTAATTCCTTCCATCTTCCTTCCAAGCTCTTTCAGTTCCTTATGTTCCTCTTGTTCCCTCTTTTCCATTTTTTCCCTGATTTCCTTACTCAATACCAGTAGTTGTTGGTCTATCTTCCCCTTTCCTGTGAGCTCTATTGCCGCTTCCTCTTCCTCTACTCTCGTCTGTGTTGTTGTGTCCTTCGTTTCCTTTGTTGTTGTTGTTTCCCTTTTCCCCTCCCGAGTTCGGGTGCCCTCCAGTTCCCTGGCCGTTAACTGTTCTCTTGCAGTGTCAACCATTCTGTTGATCACTGCTTTGAGTTCATTGTTCACTTCGGTGTTTCCCTCACCTTTCTCATATCCGGTCCTATCCACAAGTTCTAGTGCCTTTTCGCGCATGGCCATCCATTCTTCGTCCCTATTCGGATATTCCGCTGGTGATTTTAGCGGTTTTATTAATGGCTCCGGCTGCTGTTGTTCCTTTAGTTTTCTTTAGGTCTGCGGCGGCGGCACTCCTTGTTTTAGGTTTGGTGTGACCGGGCGAGTGTTTGGTGATGAGTGTGTGTGAGTGTGCGGGTGAGGGTGTGGGTGATGTTGGGGGTAGGGGGGAGGACTTTGTGGTTGGTTTGGTTTTTGTTTTTATTGTAGTGGCGGGTCTCGACGTGGTGGTTGAGGTGGCTGAGGTGGCGATTTTGTTAGTCCTTCGAGGTCTTTTCGATTCCACGTGAACTTCCGCCACTACAATGGGCCGTTCTGGAGAGTCTATTACCTCTTTCATCCTTTCATTCACAGTTCTTTCCCTTTAGGGGAGATTCATTAGGGGCTCTCCGTTGAAGCTCTTGGTTTCCCGTTGGTGGCGATCCCACGGTTGCTTCCCCTGATCCCTGCCATACCACCTTTGCCGATGTCTGTGCCTGAGTGTTTGGCGATTTGCTGTGTAGGTGGTTTGGTGCCTTACAGGGAGTGCTCTCTTTTTCAGTTTCGCCCTTGGTTATTGTCCTGTTTAGTTTAGGAGAGGGTCCTGCCTTCTCCATGTCTTTGGTCTGCGATTGGCTTTGGTTCTCGGCTGTGCGAACAGGAGCAGGCGGGAATTTTAAAACGAGTTTTGAAACAAATGGGGACCTCGGGATCATCGCAGTCGGGTAGCTAGAGTCAATCAAAATGACCGCTGCCAATAAGCGGCGGTTTATCAATAATTGAGTGCAGATGTAAAGTCTGCACTGTCAATATTGTACTTATAACTAGAGTCACTTAATCTATGTATATTGGCCAAAAGGCTCGATATACTGTCTCTACGCGTGTGGTAGTGTGTTATTGGGGGGAGATCCTCTTACTAAAGAGGAAACATACACGGTTTTAAATATATGTTTTAATTTTTTCTACTACTTACTAATCTTTCTTTTGTTTGCTTCGCAGGTGCAGAGCTGCTGGTCCAGTTCCAGTCTCCGTGGTCTCCGTGGGTGTGCGACTTTGTACAAGATGTAGATTACGCTTAAGTTCTGAATTTATAATGTTTGTTCTATTTTTCAGATGTCGCTGCTGATGATCTGGTTCCGGTCCGTCGCTTTCCCCTGGTGTGAGGTGTCGTCAGAAGCAAGTAAGTATTTTCACTTCTTTTTTGTTGAGTGTAGAGTTGCTGTAGAGTCAGGACTCTACCTAGGTCGCTTCTCTTCACTCACCAGGAGTGGTGTCTGATTATACTTTTCCCCAATTTGCACCAATTTCTTGGATAATGTCAATTTTTAGCTCTATGTAGAGCTGTTTCTGGCTCTATATATGGTGGTCCCTGTAGAGCTCCGTCAGCCACCCTATGTACCCAAAACCCCGTCCTCCTACGACCCCTGGGGGCCGAGATACGGCAATTTTAGTTTCGGCAACCAAGCGCAACCAGGCGCAACCAGGTGGTTGCCGAACTTCAGGGCCGGTTTTCTCGGCAGCCAGTGGACCCAGAAGACCGTGCGAGGGTTCGTTGGCTTCGTCTTGAGGAGCTCTATGATATTTCCAAGGAATCTCTACCTGGTAGAGTCAGGACTGACTTGGTTATATTTGTGGCCAGCCTCGTAGAGCTCCGTCAGCCCGCTGTCTCACCCGAAACCGCGTCTCGCTACGCCTAATAGGAGCCGAGTTATGAGGACTTTACTATTCGTAACCACCCGTAACCAGGTGGTTTCCGATTTTTCAAACCCGGTTTTCTACGGTCTCCCCGGTCGCAGGAAACCGAGCAAGGGCTCGTTTAGAAGGGCTTCGCGAGCTCTATGTCGTGGAGCCTGCCGATTTTCAGGGTAGGTGGCGAAGTGCCACGGCTTAACTCTATGTAGAGTTTACGGCTTTTACCGATGCCCTTCCAGCGGGCCCCTCCCGGCGCTCCTGCTTCTACTCCGAGAAATTCGGCCCCTGACTCTATCTTTTTTAATGCTCTATGTAGAGCAAAAAAGTTTTTACAAAAGTTGTAGCTCTCGGCAAACTACTGATAACGCAAAAAACCCCGTCTAATTTGGCCTGGTATTTGCCGAGATATAGAATTTTGAAAATTTTTCCAGATTTTGGTTTACGTAATTTGATTCCGAAAATGACCCCCCCGTAATTTTGAACATAGAATTTCGATATTTTGAGGGTGGGTTAAGCCCGTCGAAAAAATAGGGTCAGCGGCCGAATTTTTATGATCCACCCCTTATTTATCAATTTACACCCCTTCGTATTATTTATTTTATTTTCTAATTTATTCCAAAAATATTAATTATAAAATTATTTTACCTTAACAAAAAATTACTCTACTTACTTTCTTGAGATTAATCCGCAATTGTTTGCAAAAATTTTTAATATTTAAGTATATTTATTCTATTTTATAAATCTGAGAGGGTGAATTTTCGAAATTTTGGCATAAAATTTTTGTTTTCAGAAAAATAATTAAATAAAAAATGCACAAAATGTAGTTTGAGAAGGCCCCTATGATAAACACTTTTTATTGGAATTTTTTCACCACCCTAAGTTCTATTAAAAAACGGTTACAAATAAGGGTAGTTTTTTACACCTTTTTCTAAAAAGTCCGTAACTTTGTTGTTATCTACCCTATTGTGGTGGAATTTTTTGCAAATGGTAGCTAGATAGTTAGGCTATCTAAAAATATTAATTTTATCCACGCGACCTAGTACAGTGTAGACCTAGGGTTGCCAAAAGTCAAATTTTATGAACACCTTAAACTAAAAACACGGTTTAAATCAAAATTAATAAAGATAAAAATCCAAAATAATTACTTATTATCTAGCATATACCTCTCTTCGTTCTCAAACTTTTCTGGATTTTTCGGGAAGGGTTTAACCCCTAATTTTAATTTTTAAGATTTTTGAGAAATTTTTAACCTTTAATTGTGTCGAAATTATCATCCAGAAAAATTTTTTGTTTTGAGGGGTTGAAAGAGGGCTGTTAATGTCAATTTTCCCAAATATAAAATTTGGGGGTCGTCGATCTCTTTTTAAAATTATTACAAGGTCTATTTTAACAGTTTTTCAACCCTCAATAATCTTATTCTAAACTTAACTTATAGGGGTGGCGAAAACTGCTCCCGGCCGCGTCCGTCGAGCTCCCGGCTGCTGCGCCTCCAAATCTCCCCAAAAACCTCGGGAACGGTGACCTCGTGGCCACGTGGTTTTCGGGAAATTCTGTCCAGCTCTGGCGTTTTCCACCGGAAAAATCCGGTTGAGGGCTCCAACGACGCGTCTTCCAGGGGCGCTCCTTCTAGCAGTCGAAAAAATGGGGGTCGTCGATCGTTTTCGCAAAATATTTGCGAAAAACCTGTCAGGTTTCCACTTTTTTGGGGTTATGGCACCACGTTTTCCCCGGTTTTCGCGAATTTTCACTTTAAAACACTTTCCCCACTTAGCGCTCACTTTTTTATGCACAAAACACTTTTTTCCAGGTTGCTAGCTGTAAATTTGCCACTTTGGTGAATTTTTTCGTGCGGAACTTAGCAAATTCGTGACGCTCGGGTCAGAGGGAGGCCGGCGTGTGTTGATAAGATTATTAGATCGTCGATGAATATCAGTATTATTCCTCTCTTGATCAAATCAGAAAATATGGTGTTAATAAATCGTGTAAAGTATTTGGGACAAATGGACAGCCCAAAGGGAGCTTTTAAAAATTTCCACTGACCTTCTGGGTTGCTCGTGACAAAAGATGTGTACTTGACTGAATCTTCTTCCATTGGTTCAAATCCAACCATTTGGTTAACATCTGTTAGACCCTTCAACTGTTCTGTTCACGAAATCTCACTCAAAAACTTATTTATGGCTTCATAATCAGCCTTGTAGTAATTACGGCGTTTTTTATCCTTATTATAGTCCAGTTTTTTTAAAGTTTTATATTCAATATTATTTTAAGAGGAGGATGAGGAATATATCTATTTTAGAAAGGATATTAGTGGCCAGTGCCACTTCACAATTCTCACTGTTTGTAAGACAAAGATCTAATACATTACCACTTTTATTTTTAATATAGTTTAATTGGCGAAGATCATTAAGGGACATAAAATCATACATTAGAGCACTTTCAAGTATCTGCCCTGACAGTTTCATCAGTTTCTGAAAGGACGAATGCTGGCGTGTTCAGTGCTGGGTCAAGTCGTGACTCTGGCCTGACTCTTTTCAAAATGCGGGAAGTTAAGGAGACCATAAGAAAAATGACACATGGAAAGTCTCCGGGACACGACGGACTGAGCATCGAGCACCTGCAGCATGCAGGAGTACACCTGCCTAGGGTTCTGTGTATGCTTTTTAATCTGTGTGTAAGCCACTCGTACTTGCCTGATGATCTGATGAGAACACTCGTGGTTCCGATTGTTAAAAATAAGACTGGGGACGTATCTGATTGTAATAACTATAGGCCAATATCTTTAGCTACTGTAGCAGCGAAGGTGCTTGACCGTCTACTGGACAAACAACTTGACAAGCACTTAGTTTAACATGATGCGCAATTTGGATTTCGTGCGGGACTTTCTACTGAAAGTGCAATATTTACGCTAAAGGAGACGGTCAAGTACTACACGCAACGGAGGACACCGGTGTATGCTTGCTTTTTAGACCTGTCGAAAGCATTCGACCTGGTCTCCTATCAGGTGCTATGGGACAAGCTTAGAGGAACAGGTATGCCACTCGAACTGGTTGATATTTTTAGGTTCTGGTACGGTAACCAGAAAAATAGTGTAAGGTGGGCAGGAAAGCACTCAGATATGTATGGGTTGGAATGCGGCGTGAGGCAAGGCGGTTTGACTTCACCAAAGCTTTTCAACCTATATATGAACGAGCTTATCGTTGAGCTCAGCAATACCCAGGTAGGATGTTCAATCGATGGCCAAATGGTCAATAACATCAGTTATGCCGATGATATGGTGTTGCTGAGCCCATCGATCGGTGCATTAAGGAGGCTGCTTCTTACTTGCGAGACCTACGCAGAAAAGCACGGCCTGAAATACAATGTTAGTAAGAGTAAGGTGATGGTCTTTCGGGGGAGAAGCGGTCCGCCTCTTCCTTTTCCCGTGCCACCTATTAGGTTGTGCAATGTTGAGCTGGATAAAGTGCCAACGTTCAAGTACTTGGGTCACATAGTCTCCGAGGATTGCAGGGACGATGGCGATATAGAGAGGGAGCGTAGGGCATTGGCAGTTCGGGGCAATATGTTGTCTCGCAGGTTTGAAAGGTGCTCGGATAGTGTGAAAACCACACTTTTCCAGTCCTATTGCCAATCTTTTTATACCAGCGGCCTGTGGGTCAATTTCAGCCAAAGGGCGTACAATGCCCTACGCGTACAATATAATAACATATTCAGAGTGATGTTGGGACTTCCGAGGTACTGTAGCGCATCGGGCATGTTTGCTGACGCACGTGTCAATGGTTTCCACACAGTTATGCGCAAAAAGGTGGTTTCGATTAGGAATCGTATACTCGGCAGTTCCAATATCATTCTGAAGATACTCTCGGAACGCTATGATGGTCCGTCCCTGGAATACTGGGCAAAAGCGGTAAAGGGTGTCGCGTGCTGCAATGACAAGATTTGACATTATATATTTTATAATACGTCAATTTCAATTTAATTTTCATTTTGAATTTGTATTCAATTGGCATGTATTAGCTTAATATTTTTATGATAATTTTAATTGTATTACCAACTTTAATGGAACTGACATTTTTTTTTTTTTATTTCTATTTAACTTGACATTTATAATCCCCTATGAATTTAATTTAACTTGACATTTATATACTTATTACAATGTATGAATGTCAAATATTGTATTGCTATAATTAACTATTTCTAATTTTGTATATGGAACCTGTATAATTGGTTGAAATAAATGATATTTAATTTTATTTTATTTGTTAAATAGACGTAAGCGCCAAATGGCGTCATCGGACGGCTGAATACAGCGATATTCCTTTGCTTATCATTGATTTAATAAAAAAAAGGTATTACTGTCAAAGGTAAATAATACTAGTGTCAACATGTCAACGTCATTCATACATTCAACGTTGACAAGTTGTCTTTTTTTTTTGACAGTTAAATATCATGGGTTGGCAATTTCGTAAATTAAAAACTTTAATGTGCTAAGCAAAGAAATATTTTACATTCTGCCCGTCCGATGACGTCATTGTACGTTTTTTAGTTTTTAATTTTTTTCTCAGTAAATAAGCAATATAAAAAATGAAAAAATATATATTCGAGCAGCGGAAAAGTAAACAAAGAATTGGTATTTTTTGTTTCAGAGCTTAGCAATTTTGAAATGTTGTCCATTCTACAACCACATGCGTCTCTAAATACAGTCGTTAAACACACATTACGGACTCCCAACATGATCTGTTACTCTGAATTGCCTTGCAAATATGTCGACTGGACGGGATGTTTCCTGCATAAAAACGGGACTCTGTTACAGCATAACTGCACCCGCACAAAGAAAAAATTAAAATTTCCGACTCCACTTTAACTGTCAGAGTAATTTCCACCAGCTGACTTTTTTCGGACCTCTCTTCATTTAAAACGCGAGTGTAATTTCTGTAAAATGTATTTAAAAGTGACCGGGGAAGCATCTCCGGAACGCATCCAAATGCGCTCCCCGGGATGAAACGAGCTTTCTACCTAACACAAAATTCACAACAACAGTAACTTAAAAACCGGCCAAGTGCGAGTCGGATTCGCTCATGAAGGGTTCCGTCCATAAGGGGATATATGGAAGATAAATTGCGGTTTACGGTTTATAACTTATTATAAAAAAACTACTTACTAGATCTAGTTCAAACTAATTTTCCTTATTAGTTTTCATAGTAATGTATATCATATATTTTTTTTTGTTTTATAATTATTTTATTATAGAAGTTAGAGGGGGGGAGGTATTTTTGTGTAAAAGTCGTAATGCTGTTAATAAAATACATATATTTACCAGGTTTCATTAGTATAGTTCTTATAGTTTCGGAAACGCACGGACGAACAGACGGACAGTCGGACAGACGGACAGACGGACAGACAGACATGAAATAGAAAATAATTTATTTCCTGACAAAAAAACATAGAAATATTTTAACAAAGAAATAGGTATACAAAGTGTCACATGACGAATCTATAGGGGTTCCGTTTTTTGCCATTTGGCTACGGAACCCTAAAAAGGGCCAAGTTTGGTTGAAACTTAACAACAGTAATGCTATAAAGGGCAAAGTTTAGTTGAAATTTAACAACATTAATGCAAAAAGAGGCCAAGTCTAAAACAAAGCGACCACGGAGAGCCAAGCTCCGCATGAATGAGCCGACTCGACCGCAGTCCATTTTTTTACATGCTAGAGGCGACAAACGAGCAAGCGAATCACCTGATCATCGGAAAGCAATCATCGCCGCCCATTAACATCCGATCGAAGAGATCGCTCATGCGTTGCCGGCCTTTTTAAAAAGGAGTACGCTCTTCTCTTGAAGGTCCCTAAGTTGTATGGTCCACGCACCACGGTCTCACAGAAAATCGGCGTAATGCATCTTCTGTGCTGTGTTTCAATGCGTACCGTTGGCCCAATCCGGGAAAAATGGGCAGCGCAATTCAATTCAATTCAATTCAAATAATTCTTTATTTGCATAGGCTTGTACACAGCACTTACAAATCGTCATACATTTGAATGACTTAAAACTATTTATAAGTACTTATGTATAATTTACATGTTAATACATATATATGTTGATACATAAAATATACTAACGAAATAAATAAACATAATGCGATTCTACCACCGGCTCGGAAAGTTGTTTCTGGTCGAGAAGATCCGGCAAGAAACTCGCCAGTTACTCTTTTTAATCGCCAACTTTTTTACAATGGTTTATTATCTTCATACCAAGTCATACAGTCTAATGCAACACAAAATAGAATGAAGCAAATTAAAAGCTAAATATGAGGTAAACCGAAGCGGACCAGTCCCCAAAGGTGGCACCTGTTCACAAGTATGACGTATGTGTCAGCCATCATTTCACTCAACCATATTAGAGGGAATGTAATGACCCGCCACATAACGCCACCACCTCAGAGACATTTGAGTGAGCATGACTACTTAGGTTCTCCTCATAGGTCACAAAGAGTAGTAGTTACTTAATCTAATACTAATAAACTGCAGGACGAGGTGTACAATAGTAGGTGGTTAGCATCTTGTCAATTATTGAATAATCAATATAAATCAATTTTATACAGTAAATGCTGCTAAGCCTAATTTATTAAAATTCAGTAATTATATAATATTAATGATTTTTGTTAATATATATGAAAATGTTACAAGTGTGCAAGCATGGAGGTCATTATGTCCATGAATCCTTATCATTTAAGTAGTCTACAATTTTATAGTATCCTTTACTCATTAAACAGGCTTTCACGTGAGATTTAAATTTATGCGTTGGTAACTCAATAACATTTTGTGGCAACTTATTGTACATTTTAATACTTAGACCAACAAATGAATTATTAATTTTTGAAGTTTCAGATTTGGAAACGCGAGCTTGTGTTTATTTCTAGTGTTAAAACCATGACAATCAGATTTTTCGAAAAAATATCCATGTTCTTTCGCACGTACAAAATACAGTCTAAGATGTATTGAGAAGCTACGGTTAAGATGTTAATGCTCTTAAATAATTCTTTTAGCGAATCGCGAGGTCTAAGGTTGTATATGGAGCGGATGGCCCTCTTCTGCAATACAAATATAGTCTGTATATCAGCAGCAGACCCCCACAACAAGAGACCATAAGACATTACACTATGAAAATAACTAAAATAAACCAATCTCGCGGTCAATCTCTAAAATAAACCAATTGCGACTACAGTGGTGTTGCGATTGTCCAGGGGCGGTAGGAATCACTTAGCATTAGATGACCAATCTGCTTGTCTGCTACATCTCATAAAAAAATACTATTTTAGGTGTAGTCTACTTCACTGTTTTTTTTATAGAAAGGCCAATCAGGATGACCTCACTCCACCTGATGGTAAGCGGCCGTGAAATCTGACAGGCACAAAAGAATAAAGTACCCATTGTGTCTGCCATCCTCACCCTAATGGCCTGCTGAGATGCCGTTTCACGCCCCGCTTAAAAGACCCCCGATTGTATGAAGGAGGAAACACATCATGTCATATTGTCATGTTGCATGTTTAAGCAGAGATTAGTTGAAATAATATAAGATCTTGCATTTGCTTCTTCTTTTTTCTGATTTTAATAACACAAACATACGCTATTTAATTTTGGGATTATGGGATGTTGTCTATGATGTGCTATTTGGTTTCTAAGTATTCTATTACAGCAGGACTGATGCTCCTAGTTTTGAAGATTTCAAACAAAGAAATGTGATTACATTTCGTTTTTCATCATCATCATCATCATTTCAGCCAATAGTCGTCCACTGCTGGACATAGGCCTCTCTCTCCTTTGTCGCCTCTAGCATTAAAAAACGCACCTCTAAATTTTTCAAATCTATGTGCGTATTTCTTCTATTAGCTTTTTCTCACTGCCGAGTCACTGGTTGAAATATTCACATAGGTTTGGAAAACAAGAGGTGTATGCTAGGATTCTAAACACGATCCCTCATATGTAAGGCGCGTTCTTGTCCACTGAGCTACTATCGCTCCATTGCATGACCTTGTCCTCTAGTGTTTGACCGTGGAAGAGACACGCCTCAGCATGAATGGGCCGGCTCGTCCGGAGTGATAATCAAAAATCAAAAAACGTTTTTATTCAATTTAAGTCCATACAGAACATTTATGAATGTCAAATATTATGTTATGACCAGGGCTCACAGAAAACCGGCGTGAAGCAGCACTGTGCTTCGTGAGTGAAGGTACCGGGGGCCGAATCCGGGGGATGGGGGGTTTAAAGGTTGGCAGCGCACTTTGTAACTCCACTGGTGTTGCGGATGTCTATGGGCGGCAGCAACCGCTTACCATCAGGTGATCCGCCTGCTCGTTTGCCATTTCGTTTCGGATAAAAAACGCTTGGACGATGTACTTGACATCTTTAGTTCAACCGTTCATAGATGGAAACACGCTTTCCGTCAATTTTAAATTAAACTGCCTACTCAGGTATTCTATATATATCTTAATTAATATTTAATTCCATTAATTTTTAATAAAAAATTCATATGACATTATTATATTCCCATTATTTTTTTAACTTATGCAAGATGTGGTTATCTCTAATTGTAAGTGCAGTTAAAATTATTAATTCTATGTCACTGTGATAATAAGTATGTATTGCTGTTTCTTATGTTGATAATCCAATAAATAAATAAATACTATCTATTATTTACTTATTTTACTATTACTTATATTAGACATTCTTACTATATATTCTTTATTTATTTTTGATATTGATATTTATAAATAAAACAGTAAAACTTGTTAATATTTACACGATAGTTCTCTTGTATGTTGTGTACACATATTTTTGGTGTTTGCAACCTACCATTATTTTCTTTGTTTTGTTTTGAGTAATCATGTATTGTTGTAACTATAGAGTTACAACAATACATGATTACTCAAAACACAGAATAGTCTGTGTACCAAATAAAGAAAAAAAAATAAAAAAAAGTGCGTATTCTTCAAAATGCCTGCGAAAGATACACCCGAAATATTTTATTCCCGTTCGTGTTTTGTTACCGTCCAAGTTTCCAATTCATTTTACTTTAGGTATTATTCCTCTGATTCAAATCCGTAAACACGTATTTTAATGCGGCCACAACACGCCACTGTGCCCGAGCAATGCATTCTTACGGCTGAGTATGAACTACGGCAGTTTAATATTATATTATATTGCTCAAATGTATGTCTAAACCTATATTATGTACGCAAACACAAGTGCACTTTCTATTTCCTTACCCTCATAATTCGATGAGACAATAAAGTGACATAACTTAAGAGGGATCCGACGCAGCACCAACGGCTTAACGTGCTTATTAAGGCATCCTTTGAGAGCAGTTGTTTCACGAGCCTATTTTCCCGGGATGAAATTTAAACCGGGACGCACTGCAGCTGTCACTGTCACTCACCTGCCAAATAACCAGCTGCCGGCATTCATTCAAATGTTATTCGTACCCTTGCAAAGCTATTTTATGATGGTTGTTTCTACTATACTATATTTATTTGATGAGCAGATTGTTTTTTTTTACTAGGCCAACGCTCCACCAAAATCTCATTTGACGGAAAGTGGCAATGAGGTCTAGGATATGACACGTTCACCTAGAAGATTCCTATTCACTCTTGCCTTAAAGATATCCAGATTGTAGTAGTCCTGAAAACAGACCTTAGCAAGGAGTTCCATTCCTTGGAGACCTAAGGAATGGAAATCCATGGCAAGGTCTGTTTTCAGGACTATTATAAATGTGGAAGCGAGGGAATCACCCCTTCGGCCGCTTATGATACCGAGTTTCGTAACCAGTATCATACGAAGAAAAAATGAACGTCGCAGGATATTGGTATTCACCTCCCTCGCCTCTTGTTGTTCGGCGATGGAATTAGCTAAGGCGGATCAAATTCATTCATCTTAGACCATATTGTCACTTACCATCAGGTGAAATATGGTCAAACGCTTACCTATCTACAGTAAAAAAAATATTTATGCAGAACCTCCGCACACTCCCCGAATTGAATTCGGAATGAAATTTTGATCAAATGATCATCTGATGATACTGTAGCGCTACAATGGCGCAAAGAAACTGTGATATACGTTTGTTCCAGGGAAATCTGTGATAAATATATTATGTAAATTAAGCTGTTGGTGTTCCAAATAAAATAAAATAAAATTAAATGGTTACAGCAAGAATAGGCACTCGCACAAGTAATACCGCGGACACGACTCCTCCGAGAGTGACTACTATTCGATGAGCGCCCTCCGGAGGTCGGGCTAGTTGTACCCTCTATCCTGGCTCTATAATGGCGTTCCAGCCTGCATGGTCAGGTTCGAGTTAAAAGAGTACGAGCAAAGCTCTGAATATTGGAAATGACTACCTCGACTAGAACAGTCTAAGGCGTTGATACAGGCGTTCGATCAGAGACGAGCTGTAGAAATAATAAAACTGAGTAGAGGACATGTTAGGGCATTCGCTCGGACCCTCACAGGGCACTGCAAATTAAACAAGCACCTGCACAACATGGGCCATTCAGATACCAAAACTGCAGGTTCTGTCGCGAGGACAAGGAAACGATTATCAACGTCCTCGGCGAGTGCATAGCGCTGCACCGCTGCAGAGGCCGGCACCTAGGAGCACACATGATCTCAGCAGACGAGATCAAAAGCTCCCCCATCAGCTCCGTTCCCGGGTTTATCCTGGAACTGAAGCTACATGAGGTGCTGTAATAGGTTATGGGGCTGCCACAATAGATCACCTACTGGTCGCAGTGGCTATGAGACGCAGGGTTAACCCCATTTCTAACAAATAAAAAAAATACCCTCTATCCTAAACGAATTAAACTTTAAGAGTGAACCAGCATCAGCTCTAATGGCAATCACGCTGATAACCGTCGCTCTTCATAAATTAAAAAACTTGTTTCTTTTAAATTATTTCCCATAGTATTAATACGGCCAGCAACGAAGAAGTTAGCCATCTGTACAATACCTACCTAAGGGGTTGCCGCCGCCCATGGACACCCACCATATCAGTGAAGTTATAAGTGCACTGCCAAACTTAAGCTCCTCTTCCCCCTGAATTGGGCTTCCAGAATCCTAACTCTTAGACGACCTATTGACGATCCGTTTGGAACAGTGGTAGTGAACGCTGCCTTTGGTCCAAGGGTTGCAGGTTCGATCCCCGCGCAGTACAAACATTCGTGTGCATGAACATGTCTGTTTGTATTGGTCTGGGTGTTCCCTATGTATTATAAGTATGTATTTACAAAAGAAAAGTATTATACGTATATATTTGTAATCCCACTGTTGATTCTGATATCCGTAACACAGGTGCTACCTATCTCGGAGTCAGATCAATGTATGTGATGTTGTGAAATATTTATTTATTTAACTAGCATCTTACGGTCTTCACTTTTTTATGTGATAGGTAGCAGACGAGCAGATGGATCGCCTGATGGTGAGCGATTGCCGCCACCCATAGACACTCGTGTCACCAGGGGAGTCACAAATGCGCTGCCAACCTTTAAACCCCCCTTTGCTCGGATTGGGCCTCCGGTCCCCTCACAGCACTGTGCTGATTCACGCCGGTTTTCTGTGAGGCCGTGGCATCACTCCGCTCGTGCCGGCCTATTTATGCGGGAGCGTGGCGCTCCCACGGTCGCACTTCATATATCCCCTCCAATATTCAAGTGCGATCCGCACTCTTCGCCTAATTCGTTCCATTCCACGGAGCGCCGAGTCGGAACCGGGGTTGAGAGCCGTAATGCCAGTAAAGCCGTGAATTCAACATGAACGAGACGCTTTCTCGTAGGTGAGCCGGGTATTTCTCGTTTCGGTGACTTACCATTCCGTAGCCTTAAATACTCGAAAAGCAAGAGCAGGAAAAAATAACCGTTATTTCGGATACTGCAGTCATTAATAATAATAATAATAAATGACTATGACTATGACTCGAACCCACCAAATTATTAAAAACTTCAGTTGCTTGGTAAAACGCCCGTAACTGAACATTGAATCTAGCACTGACGCTGAGAAAAAGTACACGAAGATAATAATAATAATAATAATAATAATAATAATTCTCACAACATCTCATACGTTGACCTGATTCCGTACTAAGTAGCTTAAGCACTTGTGTTACAGATATCAGACAACAGAGGAACACAAATATATACTTAAATACATATATTACACCCAGACACTGAACAAACACAAGTGTTCATCGCACGAATGTTTGTCCAGGGTGGGGATCGAATCCGTCGTGGGTTCGATCCCCACCCTGGACAAACATTTGGCGTAAGAGGCAGGGTCACTACCAATTGCGCCATCCGGTCAGTCAATTAACAATTAAGTAGGTACGCTGGTATTCTGCGGAGATCTTGTGAAGAATACCAGTGCCGATGCTGGGTGGAGACCTATTTAAGTGCCTACATGCAATACAATGTTATTTATGTAATTTAAATTTGATGCTTTTTAGGGTTCCGTACCTCAAAAGGAAAAAACGGAACCCTTATAGGATCACTTTGTTGTCCGTCCGTCCGTCCGTCTGTCAAGACCCTTTTTCTCAGGAACGCGTGGAGGTATGAAGCTGAAATTTATATCAATTACTCAGGACTACTGTCCCTTGAAGCTGTGAAAAAATCAAACTTCTAAGCCAACGCAATCAAAAGATACAGCCGTTTATGCCGCAAATTTTCGACACTTGCAAGGGAATCTAAACCTACAGGGTACTTCCCGTAAACTCAGAATCTTGAAATTTGGTACAAAGCAACGTCTTATAGCATAGATAAAGGAAAAATTACGAAAACCATAAATTTTTAGTTACATCACATAATATATATTTTTTTAATAATTTTAAACTTACTACCCATTTCCTCATAAACGCGTAGAGGTATTAAATTTAAATTCATACCAAATACTCAGGTGTATAATACCTTTAAGCTGTAACAAAATCAAACTTCCATGTCAACGCAATCAAAAGAAACAGCAATTTAAGCTGCATATTTTGAAACTCGCAAGTACTCGCAAGGGAATCAAAACCTAAAGGGTACTTCCAGTCGACCTAGAATCTTGAAATTTGGCATGAAGCAACGTTTTATAGCACATATAAAGGAAAAATTCCGAAAACCTTAAATTTTTAGTTACATTACAAAATATATATTTTTTAATAAATATAAACTTATTACTTTTTTCCTCATGAGCGCGTAGAGCTATCAAGTTGAAATTCATATCAAATAATTAGATCTAATTGCCTTTAACACGTGAAAAAAAAAATTTCTAAGTCAACGAACTTTGTAAACCTTGCAGGTTTGTACGGAACCCTTGGTGCGCGAGTCCGACTCGCACTTGGCCGGTTTTTTTAGTTTTAAAATAAAAAAAATAAAAAATGTGCACACTACTTAATCACTTTAAGGTGACGGGTAGGGTCAACTAGCGAGGTCAAAATTGTTAGCAACGAAAATGGATATCTTTTTAAAAATTTCGAAGCTGCAACCTCTCGGAAAACACTAGTACTTTAAACTCGAAATTTGAATTACCGCCAAAAACGGTGTTATAGTGTTAATCTAAATTTCGAGTGCAAAAACAAATCCAAAAGTAGTATAAGTAAAGTATGAGCCTATAAACTGTCCCACTGTAGGGCAAAGGCCTCCATCATAGAAGTCAAGTCATCGCTACTATGATGGGATTAGGCTTAATCACCACGCTTGCCAAATGCGGATTGGTGATCACAAACCCGAGCTATGTTCGAAAAATTCGAAACATACTTTTCGCTCGACCCGGGAATACTTAAACCACTTGACCAACAGGGCGTCAAAAGTAGTATCATCATCAGCCCATTTAAGTCCCCACTGCTGGGGCACGGGCCTCCCTCAATTACATGAGGGGTAATTGCCATACTCACCACGCTTGGCAGACGGGTTGGCGAGGGATTATAAGTATTGAAAAGTAGTATACAATTATTAAATAAATAGTATAAATGTTTGCTTTGAGACTCCCGCTCCGAAATTGCTAAGCCTTATTGCGAGGTGGTAAGAACCGTTTAACTATTCACTTACTCCAATAAGGGTTGATGGTGTGACGTCACAGCATGCGGCGGCGGAGCCGCTGTCGCAATTTCCGCACAATATCCGCGTGCATCCGCTATCCGCCCGCTAATCGCGCGTCTGCTTACACACATACTGATTTGACATGCTATGCAACTTTTTGTATCGATTAGGTAGGTATTATTCTTCCCATATTTCACAGGATTAAACGTATTTTTGTCAATACACTTTTGGAGAATCAAGTGGCAATGGGCAGGGCACATAGCGTGGAGAACAGACGGCCGTTGGGGCGGAAAGGTCCTCGAGTGGAGGCCACGTACAGGAAGTCGCAGCCGTGGCAGGCCCCCCACAAGGTGGACCGACGATCTGGTGAAGAACGCGGGAATCCATTGGATGCGGGCGGCACAGGACCGATATGTGTGGAGAACATTGGGGGAGGCCTATGTCCAGCAGTGGACGTCTATTGGCTGAAATGATGATGATGATGACTTTTGGAGAACTAAATAAGCTAGAGTTGTTTCAGTGAAAAGCCAGCTAAGTGGAAGTACATGCGATAGTTTTTTTTTCTCAGTAACTTAAGGATGTGTCTTATGCTCGCTGTATATTAAGTATACATCAGATTTGATTTAAGTTGTTAGCATCTAAACCGGATATCATTTTAACTATTTCAAAGTTCGAGCATCCCGAAAGTAACTTATACTATTTACTCAATACTTATAATAAACTTTTTGGTCTGCTTCCTACTCCAAATATGAATAATACGGCCAAAAACGGCCACTTATGGCGTTAATCCAAATTTCGAGTGCAAATACACATCAGAAAGTTAATTATAAGTATTAAATAAATACATAGTATATATTCTTTCCGAGAGGCTCGAACTTCGAAATTGTTAATAAGATATCCGGTTTAGTTGCTATGAATTTAAATCGATTGGCGTCGCTAGTTAGGGCCGAACTATGTTTTGACGATTCTTATATTCATTCCTTCATTATCTTTGCGAAATGATGATGATGACTTCATCATCATTTCAGCCTATTTTTTATGTGATAGGTGGAAGACGGATCACCTGATGGTAAGCGATCCCGCCGCCCATGGACACCCGCGACACCATAGGAGTCACAAGTGCGCTGCCAACCTTTAAACCATTCTTTCCCCCAGATTGGGCCTCTGGTACCCTCACTCACGCAGCAAAACACAGCACAATGCTGCTACACGCCGGTTTTCTATGAGACCGTGGTATCACGCTGGTCGAATGGCCCATTCATGCCGAAGCGTGGCTCTCCCGCGTTTACAGCAGCCCACTGCTGGTATTTAAAACTTCAAACAAATCTAGGTAGATTCTTCACCTAGTTACTGTGACTGTAGGGCAGGGCTTGTTAACGATACCAAATTCACACTAAAAGTATCGGTAAGTAACGTTATTTTCTAAAAGGTAAAAATTTAACGGTATCTTGGATAACGATACTTTGAGTATCGAATCGAAAATATTGGTACCAAATTAACGTTAAAAGTAGCGATACTTTTTCGTTATTAAATGCGTTGTTGCCAATCCGTCCGGCGGCGCGCGCGGCCTCGCGAAGCAGAGCGGCAACATCACGCTTACAATGCGATGCCATGCACGTCTACTAAAATCAAAATACGTAGTTCGGTTAACACTCACAAGCGAAAGTGCGTGGCTGGTTAGATTTGATTTTGTATATATGTTTGTTCGGTCAGTTTTTAAATAATAAGCCTGGTGATATTGTTTGTTCGTTTAGTTTTAAATAAAAATACCGTTTATCTTCTTTTTTTTAATAGCTTTTGCCCGCGGCGTTGCTCGCGCAATATTTGGTTTGTCACATTAAAATCTGTTTGATAAATGTGTCGTACTTATTTGCTTATATCGAATTATTTATATTAAATTTATATCAGAGACAACAAATTTATGAATATAGATCAAACTGATGTCCACCCAGTTCAAGTCAAGTCACAGTTACAAATGAAACGATCAACGGATTATGATGACACACCGGCATCAAATAACACTTTTGGGTCAAACAAAACTTCGAAGTCAAATGACACATAAAGGTAGGACCCCCAGGTGGGGCAAAGGGCGTCCACAGTGCTCCTCCATCCCGAACGGTCTTGAGCTTCGCGCTTTGTAAAATGAGAGGAAGCCTAATGTTTAATGACACATTGGGGTCAAATGACACTCTGGTGCCAAACGACAAATTGTGGTGTCATTTGATACAAATGAAACAAGGCTCACATGACACTTCAGAATCAATCGACACTCTGGTATCTAACTATACTGGTGTCTAATGATGAAACTGATGTAAAATGATACTCTGATATCAAAAAGACACTCAGGTGTCAAATGACACTTTTGGGTAAAAAATAAAAATGATTAAAAAATTACACTCTGGCGTCAAATGACACATTATGAAGTCAAATGACACTGATATTGTAGGTTAATGTTCCTCTGGTATCAATTGACACATTGTGGGTTAAAATGATAATCTGGTATCAAAGGACACTTGGGCTTCTTATACCTAATACTTAAGGGTCAAATAAGACTTTGGGATCAAATGACAGATCGTAGGGTCGAATGACACTCGGGGTCTAAATGACAAAATGTGGGATCACACGACTCTGTGGGTGTAAACGAAACTCTCGTATCAAATGGATTGCTATGGTGTCAAATGTGACTTTGGGGTTAAATGACATGTTGCGGAGTTAAGAACCACTCTGGTCTCGAATGACACATTGTGGGATCACAATACACTTTGGGGTCAAACGACACTGGTATCAAATGAAACTGGTGTCAAATGAGGCTCTGGTGTCAAATGATGCTCTGGTGTTAAATGAGACTTTGGACTTTCAAATGACACTCTAATGTCAAATTGCACATTGTGGAGTCAAACAACGCGTTGAAATCAAATTATAATCTGGTGTCATTTGAGACTTTGTGCTCAAATGACTAATTTGTAGGGTCAAATGTCATTCTGGTGTCAAAGGACACTCTGGTATCAAATAATACTTTGGGGTCAAATGACACATTGTGGGATTTCTGGGCTCAAATGACACATTTGGAGTAAAGTGATACTCTGGTGTCAATTGCGACTTTAAGGTCAAATGACTGAACGGTGAGATTTCAAATGACATGATAATTTTGGGTCAAAAGACACTGGTACCAAAAGAAACCCTGATATCAAATAAGCCTCCAGTAAATGACACTGGCACCAAATGACACTGAAGTTAAATGACATTTGGAGTCAAATGGCACTCTGGTATCAAATGACGCTCGGGCATCAAATAACACTTTAGGGTCAAATTACATATTGGGGTCAAATGACACATTATGGAGTCAAGATACTTCAGCGTCCAGGTGTTCACTCTTTGTTTCATTTAAGCTGATAAGTCTTAATACCATTTCTCACATTCCTAAAACTAAAGATGATGGACTTTCATACAAACTTCAAAATCCCTTTTTACATTTTTTAAATTTGACAAAAGTCCATGTGCTGCGGCATTCGCTTATCATCAGGTGATCTGTCTGCTCGTCTGCCACATATCAGTCAGTCATCAGCAACCCATACTCGTCCACTGCTGGACATAGGTCTCCCCTAATGCACGCCACTGCTTCCGATTTTCGGCCACACTCATCCAGCCCACACCAGCCAGCCTTCGAATGTCATCATCCCATCTTGTCGCAGGGCGTCCTACACTACGCTTACCGAGTCGCGGTCTCCACTCAAGGACTTTACGGCTCCAACGGCTGTCAGTTCTGCGGCTAATATGACCAGCCCACTGCCACTTCAGTTTGCTAATTCGGTGGGCTATGTCGGTGACTCTGGTTCTCTGTCGGATTACATCATTTCTGATGCGATCCTTCAGAGATACTCCGAGCATAGCCCTTTGCCACATATGACATAGTAAAAAACCAGAAAATACGTATAGCTTTTTAAGATTTTAACTTTTAAACTGTAAAATTCCCGATACTGCATTTTATCCCCTAATTTACCTTTTATATTATTTATTAGGCCTAATTTTGCTTACTGCATATGCAGCGGAACTTGATCTTCCCGCCAAAGCAACAATATGGGGATCCTATTGCAATTTTTTCATCTATAGTGATACCATGAAACTTAAACCCCCTTATTACAAATCGCGAACTAAGGATAGTCTCGGAACAAAACTCGTGCCAGCCCCCTTTAACTTTGCGTGTTGGACCGGGATGACATGAGCTTTAGTACAGTAATAACTTTAAATCGCGATTTAGAATAAGGTGGAAAGTAATTGTATATTATGCTTATAAACCCGAAATAAAATGTTAAAAGCATTCTACCTAATGTTAAATCATTGAACTTTGTTTCCAATTCTTCACTAAATAAAATACCTATACCCTACTTGCAAGCGTAATCGGTTCTAAAACTTTACCAGTTTCAGACCTTTTATGTTATGCCGCGCGCCGCGCAAATCAATATAATAGAGTGTATAGACTCAAAGTGTGAATGCATCGAATGAAAGCGAAAGAAAGAGATGAAAAAATAATGATATTTTACCGTTACTATTTACCGATAAAAACTTCTTAACGGTAAACACTTTTACCGGTAAATGGCCACCCAAGTATCGCTACCATGCATAACGTTACCTCTACTAGTAACGTTATCCTCGTACGATGCAAGTAACGATACCAAATTTTTAACGGTATTCAAGCCCTGCTGTAGGGTATGACGTCACTGGTGCGGAGCGCTGTCGTAATTTCCGCGCAATATCCGCGCGCATCCACTATCCGCCCGCTAATCGTGTTCGCTACGAACTTCTACATCTAGATGTATCACTGGATGCAAACATATTTTTTCCCAGCAGAAACCACAAAGCCGCCACCTTGTCACATGTAGAGACCAAGGTGAAGTGTGGGACTTTAAGCCTAACCAAAAACTGTAGAAATCTAGGGACTCTAGGGATCCCTCTAAGATTCCAGGCTCTACCTATATTTATGTACCTTTGTGGTGTTATTCTAGCTTCTTGTATGTGATGTGGACTGTATATGCAATATAGGTACTTACTGGCGTGTGAAGGGAGGCTTATCTTTCAAGATATTTTAATAACAAAACCACCGTTTCCAAGATTATTGTGCAGCTTTATTTATTATTCTGAAGGACCGCATCAGAAATGATGTAATCCGACAGAGAACCAGAGTCACCGATATAGCCCACCGAATTAGCAAACTGAAGTGGCAGTGGGCTGGTCATATTAGCCGCAGAACTGACAGCCGTTAAAGCCGTAAAGTCCTTGAGTGGAGACCGCGACTCGGTAAGCGTAGTGTAGGACGCCCTGCGACAAGATGGGATGATGACATTCAAAGGCTGGCTGGTGTGGGCTGGATGAGAGTGGCCGAAAATCGGGAGAAGTGGCGTGCTTTAGGGGAGACCTATGTCCAGCAGTGGACGAGTGTGGGTTGCTGATGATGATGATGATTTATTATTCATTCACTGCTGTTTAACATATTATACCTTTCAAGTTCACAGCTTGAATTCTTAGTTATTGCAATATTGTAATCATTCTTCACATTTATTTGCAGCTAAATAATATTGGTGTAAAGCATCATAGCATGTTCTTTATAATGGGGATATTTTAAATGCATTTGTAGAAATCTAACTACTAATTTCGTGATTGTAGACCCGAAATGTTGTGTTGTTTATGTATTTTTATTAATAAATATTTATTACGGCCATAATAAGAACATCATTAATCGTATCGTCGATACCACAGTGCCTAAAGACGAAAGTCTTCAATCAGTGCGTCCTACCCGTCATGACATACGGAGCCGAAACGTGGACACTTACGGTACGGCTGGTCCACAAGTTAAAGGTCGCTCAGCGGGCTATGGAACGAGCAATGCTCGGCGTCTCTCTCCGAGATCAAATCCGAAATGACGTGGTCCAGCAGAGAACCAAAGTCATCGACATTGCTCAGCGGATTAGTAAGCTTAAGTGGCAGTGGGCTGGCCATATTAGCCGCAGAACCGACAACCGATGGGGTAAACGAGTTCTAGAGTGGAGACCGCGTCTTGGCAAACGTAATGTAGGGCGCCTTCTGGCTAGGTGGGGGGACGATCTGCGCAAGATGGCTGGCAAGAGCTGGCTGCGAGAAGCCATGGATAGATCACAGTGGCGAACAATTGGAGAGGCCTACGTCCAGCAGTGGACTGCGATAGGCTGATGATGATAAATAAGAACATAATATTGTAGAACACGTTATATACTCATGTCAACTCTATCACCCGGCCCTTCCATGTGCAGGGATATAACGGTAATTATTTTAAGTCTTTTAGTGCCATCATAACAATAACAAAACGGAACCGGATCCAGTGCGCCTCGGGTATGTCATACGTGAAAAATAGTTAATGTTCGGTAGGATTCGAACAAAACATCTCAGCGCGATCGCGCTCGGATAACTTATCGGGACTGGACCGTACGCGTACCTCTAATCACGCTCGCTGCCTTTACCCTTGGCATAATGCAGCTATTATTAAAGGGGTGAATGCAACACATGTTTCGATTATTCCTATACTCGACTTAGCTCGCGTTTGGTAGTAACACTGTTGCCTATATTAATTTTGATAAGCACCCATAGTAAAAGAAGATCGATATTTTTGATAATAATAAATATCCTCCAACCGATTACGGCTACAGCCGCCAACCTCAATGATGAGCCACGTATGCAGGATATATGAAATGAAATGAAAATGAAATAAAATGAAATGAAATGAAAATTGTTAATTCAATTTAGGTCCATACAGAACACTTATGAATGTCAACATGTTTACCACTGGTTCGGAATGTAGTTTTCTGCCAAGACCAGCAAGAAACTCAGCAGTTACTCTTTTTAAAAAAAAATGTTTTACTAAATGTCACCATTAACTTAAAAATATAGTACAATTTTTGTGTTACTAATATGTCCCTAAATTATTGTCATTCAAAAATCGTCTATTTTATAATAGCCTTTCTTCATTAAACAGTTTTTTATATACAATTTAAACTTATGTGTGGGCAAGTCAATAATAATCTGCGGTAACTTATTAAACATTTTTATGCTCAATCCTATGAATGAACTGCCAACCTTATGGAGCCTGATATTTGGAACGGCCAGTCTGTGCTTATTTCTGGTGTTAAGGCTGTGACAATCGGACTTCTTCGAGAACAGATGGAGATTCTTATGTACGTACATAAGGCAATCAAGGATGTATTGAGAAGCCACGGTAAGTATGTCGATTTCTTTAAACAAATCTCTAAGGGAGTATATTATAGTGCTTAAGTGTGTGCACAAATACAAGTGCACTCTCTAATCCCTTACCTTTATATTCCGATGGACACTACTGTGATACAACAGCTTAACGTGCTTTCCGAAACACGGGGGTAAAACACCGCCGACTTCCAGACTCCAGGCTGCCACTAAGAATATCTTACCGAAAACATAGGTACAAATTTTTGGCCCGAACAGGGGATCTAACCCGGGACCTCTTGCGCAGCCGTCGCTTTAAAGTGCGACTCACTAACCACTGCGCCACCAAGGCAGTGATGATATTTTTGATATTATTATGGTATAAACGCGCTCGTTAAGAGTGGTTCTTAAACAGGAATCTGTAGTTCACTGGTTATGCTTGAATACTTCAAATATTTTGTGGAGCCATTCTAAACCCTAAATTCTTCCACGCACGAGTACAGGCATAGAAATAAAACTTACCATTGAATTTCCTCCATGTGTAAGAAATCCACGAGCATTAGCCCATTACATAAGTTCTAACTGATCTTAGCAACCATCAGTCAACCAGGCACATGCTCCATAATATATGAGCCGGTGTCCGGGCCCCGCCATATATTTCCCTAAGGATGATAGTGTCATACGGGATATTTACGGCACGTCGCCGCTATGAAAAATGTTATAGGTTCACATTACCTCTGATGTATGTCGATTGAAAAACAATGGGGTACTAACGGAAAAGGCAAAAGGTAGGATTCAGCTTACTAGCGCTACCAATTCTTTTGTTGTATTGTACACTGTTATTTTTTAAAGCATAACAAACGCATTGGTAGTGCTAGTAAGCTGAATTGGTGGGGGTGTGCTTATATATAATGTTATAATTAGTTATTATACTATTAATGAAAAGGCAAATCCTACAGACATCGGCAACGCTTATAGGTAATCCGAAAACACGAAACGATAGCGCGATGTAATCGACACCTAGAGCCATCTATTGGTATAAAGTGGAATTAATGTCCAGAACCGAAGTGAGGGCGGGTCACCAGTATTATATGCACCTTCGTCGCGCTTTACTATGAGGGAAGCTTGGCCGAAGTCATACCACAGCCTTACGGAAATCTGACGTGAAGCAGTGTCTGTACCGTGTTTCGTGGAGTGAGTGTGGGTATGGGAGGTTTAAAACTAGGAGAAATATCCTGCCTCAGGCCAATGAGTATCATTCACATATAATGTGTTTTGTTACCGGCGTAAAGCGGTACCTACGCGGTATTTCGCTGAGTACTCACTTAGGGAAAGGAGGAGGATACCGGAACTCCAATTTAGGGCATGGAACGTGTTGCTCATGGGTGGCGACAACCGCTTGCCATCAGGTGATTGATCCGTCTGCTCGTCCATCTATATATGACATAAAAAAACCATCGAAGGCCCTAGTTGACTCTTGTCTTAACTTAACACGTATTGTCAATTTATCGGATACGTCGCACTGTGATCCAAATTTATTGCAAGGACGAACTGTGAAATATTCCCGCGGTGCAGTGGCTCCGGCTGTCGGCGTTCTGATCCAGTGAGAACATATCTATTACGGGAACACCCGAATTTTCGAATATTCATTGGTAGCAGAATTCAGATTTAATTAAGAGAGCTTAACGAACGAACGTAACAGCTGATGAAAAACGGTTTGAAATATTAAGAAGATTATCATATAATGATTTAGGTATTCTAAGCGTCGAAGGTTTCGGCACAAAACAGCTAAACGTTCACATACCTACTAGTTTTGCCGGATAATCTAATTGTACGTCGATTTTATTAATATATTATTAACTGGGGCCCAAATAATCTAATAATCGATTGTACTATCGATATTATCGATTAAATCGATACTGGAACTAAGCTAATACTATCGATTATATCGATTCATCTGCAATTATTTCTAGATATAATCATCATTCATACAGAAGATGTCTAAGCAGGCATAATAGGTACTCGTATAAGGCATATTAGATTATCATTGATTATATCAACCCAAAAATTAAAATGTTTTAATCGATAGAAAAATGGATTATTAGATTATTAAGGGTGAAAATAATCGATTATTCAATCAATTAGGGTCGATTCGTAGAGTGTGCCTCACCTCGCCCTTAAGTTAGGTATATAAGATATATTGAGTTCCTAATAAACACAGTTATAACGCATCACTCGTTTCTGTTACACGTCCCCAAAGCCCATCATTGCATGGCGACCCTGCCAGTGCTGCCTTTGGCGGCGCTGCGCACGGGTACAGTGTAAGAAAAAGAAAGAAATTGTGTCGGACTAATTTTAATATGAAAAAAAAAACATACAATTTAAATAAAAGACGGACAGTTTAAAAAGAAAAAAACTAAATTTCAATGAACAATACGATGCGTGCGAGCTGAAGTGGTATCCCGAGGAGAGCAGGGCGCAGGGCGCTGATGGCGCCCGATGTCTGACGGAGTGTTGCTGGCTGCCGGGCGTTGTTGGTGTCGGAAGTATGCAATTGCTGGCGACCAATCTTATTTCGATGCTAAATAATAAATTTCAAATTTCTCTGATTCTGAAGGGTGATCTATACTGCAATTTTCTACGTGTAGCCGTGTCCTTTAAATATGGGATGGTGTCATATTGAATAAGGAAAGTTTTCTTAATCATTTCATGATCCAAGCCACCCAAGCGAAACTGCCAAAACACTCATTATAACTAACTTAAGGCACTAAATCACTGACTTATTCCCCTTCAAATTCCGGCGATCGAAGAGCATAATTTAATTAAATGACTTAATGGAGAAAGTGAGTGAAATCCGCGCGGATATGAGACGGAAATTACGCGGCGGTTGCGCCGTAACGTCCTGGCACGTGACGTCACAGTTCACACGTGCGCTGGATCGCTTCATTCAGATAAGTAGGAGTGTGCTTTCGCAAATCGTAGTGTTCAAGCCCAAAGTAGGTGTTTAAGCTTAGTGGATAATAGCGCGTGTCTTCATATCTGGGGTAAGCTATAGGTTCGATTTTTGAATAAAAAAAGATAAGATAAAACAGATAAAAAAATCTTTATTCAATTTAGGTACATACAGAACACTTATGAATGTCAATATAAGTGCACATATTATCATCTACCGCTGGTTCGGAATGTCGATTTCTACTGAGAAGACACCAGCAAGAAACTCAGTAGTTACTCTTTTCAAATATTGATGATGTTACAGAGTTATATAATATAATGTGTGTATTCCTAGCAGAAATAAATATTAATAGAATGAATAGTATTAATTTTTATTTATTTAAAACATACCTTAAACATTATCATTACAGGTTTTTACCTAATTCAATAGTCCAGTCCGTTACACTATAAGTCAATGTTACTAAATACATTTACATTAAATTATTAATTGATAACATTTCTCTTATTATTAACATTCCTCATTGTAAATAAGACGACTTTTATGAATTCACTCAATGCACAAGTACATAAATAAATCAAGTTTAGTATGGCCTTGATTAATAGTTCGAATCGCCCGGGTCATAGGGGCTTTGTCCAATAAGTTGGTCCTGGCGGCAGGCACCGCGAGCAGCGGCGGACGCCGTTTCCTTCCCACGTAGCGGTCTGGTACACAGAAACCCAGGTTTTCCAACACCTGCGGGTTGTGCGTCTTGCCACGGAGTAATTTAAAAAGATACGTGGCTAAAGCTGACTCCCTCCGCACTTTCAGACATGATTCGTGCCATTTGTGAGAGATCACGACATTCCCGAGGAATCCTGCCCATTTCAGATAGTTTCTCGAGGTTGTAATAAGGAGTAAGTAGGTGTACTCTTTTCTCGATGGAAAAAATATTTAAAGAAAAGTGTTCTTCTTTTGTTCTAGAGAGTGAGCTAACAACTTGTTTTCTTGAAATGCTAACGAGTCTTTTGATACTTTGATACGTAATCCGAAAACACGAAACGATAGCGCGATGTAATCGACACCTAGAGCCATCTATTGGTATAAAGTGGAATTAATGTCCAAAAACGAAGTGAGAGAAAAAGGTTGTTCCTTAGTTCTAGAGAGTGAGCTAACAATTTGTTTTCTTGAAATGCTAACGAGTCTTTTGATACTTACTTACTACGCTGGTTCAGCGGGCCGAAGTGGATCTTGGGCTCCAACACGAGAGCCATTCTGTTTTGTTCTCAGCTACCTGTCGCCACCCTTTTCATAGGCACTTGTTATTCAAAGCAAAGTTCTAAGGCAATTTATTAGCAGATTTAATATTGGTTTCTGTAATAGACGATTTGTGAAAGGGCTTATTTAGTGAGAGTAACATGAGCAACTAACGCTCTGTTGGTCTAGTAGTTTAAGTACCGGGCCTTGATCTCAGGGTCCTGGGTTCGATTCCCGGGGCGAACGAAAAGTATGTTTCGAATTTTTTGGACATAGCTCGGGTTTGTGATCACCAATCCGCATTTGGCAAGCGTGGTGATTAAGCCTAATCCCATCATAGTAGCGATAACTTGATTTCTATGATGGAGGCCTTTGCCCTGCAGTGGGACATTTGATTAAAAAAAAATAGGTTCAAATTTGCATGTACTTCTGGATTTTTTAATATAATGTGTGTATTTCTAGTAGAAATATAATGTGTGTATTTCTAGTAGAAATAAATATAAATAGAATGAATAGTATTCATGACATAATTCGTGACATTTGTAAGAGATCACGACGTTCCTGAGGAATCCTGCACAATTTAAATAGTTTCTCGAGGTTATGATAAGGAGTATCTTATCTTATCTTGCTATTGGGGGCTGACTAGAAATAGCCAGCGACACTTCGACCCAATGGGATCTTTTGTGTCATCCCCATTTCCCTATATTCCTACTATCTCCCTGTGAATATATTGCATTAGATGCACTATACACTTCAAGGGGAGTAGCCTGTAATCTTCTGGGCTAGGATAAGCTAAGCCCATCAGCCTCATTCTCATGCCTGCCAACGCGTCGCATTCACACAGCAGGTGTGATATGGACTCGTCCTGTTCGCCACAGGCTCTACAGGTAGTGCTGCTGGCCAGTCCCTGACCAGTGCTAAAGTGTCCTGTGAATGCTCCCTAATAAGGAGTAAGTAGGTATACTCTTTTCTTAAAGGAAAAATAATTACAGAAAAATGTTCCTCCTTACTTCTTAAGAATGAGCTAATAACTTGTTTCCTAGGAATGTTAAAGAGCCTTTTGATATAAATTTACTTACTTACTACGCTGGCTCAGCGACCCGAAGTGGATCTTGGCCTCTGACACGAGAATTCGCCATTCTGTTTTGTTCTCAACCATCAACGGACACCCCTTTTATATTTACTTGTTATTCAAAGCTAAGTTCTAAGGCAAATTGAACTTACTTCACTGTCTAATCCACCCGCCTCTGGAACAACATACCCCTATCCATCCGGCAATCCTCTCTATTTTCAAGTCCCGAGTTAAAGATCATTTCTTATCTTTCTTAGCCTTTGTAGTTCCCTTCATTGTCTCCTATTTCCCTGGTTACGTATCTATCAATCCAATAAACTGTTAGTATATATGTTTATTTGTTTTGTAATGTTAGTACAT
>CM032493.1:3396916-3456915 GCA_019059595.1 Marasmia exigua
ATGGCCTTGGTGGGCGGTATGTTAAGTGCAAAAGAGGTAAAAATGTAGGCTAAGTAAAAAATTTGTTCAAATATGTTCTAATAGATGGCGTTGTACGCTTTTGCATCGCGCATGTATTACGATTTTTCGGCTAGATAAGTACCCAGTTTCAACCAAATAAATTGTTCCATGCTTTTATGAGTACAAAGTGTTTTATTTTATTAACCTTAATCAAAGATCAAGCAGTGGTACCAAAAAGACCAACCTACGGGACTTAGAAAGTTCCTGTTCATATATATATATATATATATATATATATATGTATATATATATATATATATATATATATCTTATATATAATAGTATATATATAGTATATATATATATATATAGTATATATGATATATATATATATTAATATATATATATATATATATGATATATATATATATATATATATAATATATATATATATATATATATTATATATATATATATATATTATATGTATGTATGTGTATGTATATATATATGTGTTGGGGTATATACCTATGCTGACGTTGTTTTTTCTTTTAAAAAAATTGGTTTATTGTGAATAACTGTCTTTGGCCCAATCTATTTTAGTTCCTTAATCTTATTTAGTTATATTGTTAAGTTGGCTGTTTGTTATTCCTTTATTATAAAATAAAATAAAAATAAAATAGATACTAATGTTTTTTAACTATATTAAATCTTATGTTAATTCGTAACTGTAATTAGTGTAAGTTTGTATATACCTTCTTGTGATATGCATAATTTGACTATAAAGCTTTTTTTTTTTTATAATTGGTAGAACATTCAACCGGATTGTGAAAGGTGTGGGTTTGAATCCCGCCTGAACACGAGATGAAAATTTTAAGTGTGTTATTTACTTAAGAATGAATTGCAAAAGATTGCTATTAAAAATATCTACTGATGACATACGCCATGGTAGGGACAGCAAACATCTCACAGTACTAGCTTTGTTGGACTTTAGTAATGCTTTTAACACCGTGGGTTTTGACATCCTGCTTGGCGTGTTGCGTTCTATTAACATATCTCCAACAGTAATTGACTGGTTTCATAGTTATTTGTTTGGACGCCGGCAACGAATTCGTGCTGATGATGTTATCTCTGAATGGTGTGATATTAGCGCCAGTGTACCGCATGGTGGCGTCTTGTCTCCTCTCCTCTTTGCAATTTTCAATTTTTAGTCTTGATAACCTTACTGACGTTGTACAGATCCTCAATGCGGACTTGCACCACATTTCAGAATGGAGCAGCTCGTTCGGCCTCAAGGTCAACCCTGCCAAAACACAGGTGATGATAGTTGGTGGCCCGCGGTTGATTGCAAGGATTGACTGGGGGTCTCTGCCAGCTGTCACTTTTGACGGAGTCCATATCTCCTATAGCAGGAAAGGTACGAACTTGGGTGTAATTATGGACGATTGTTTATCCTGGGATGCACAAGTAGGAGAAGTCAGTAGAAAAATGTTTGCTTCAGCGGGCGCGATAAATAGACTGCGAAATTTCTTGCCGATACCTACCAAAGTTGCTCTTGTACAGGCTTTACTTTTACCTATTCTGGATTACGCAGATTGCTGTTACCTTGACCTCAGTGAAAAACTTCTCGATAAGCTTGAGCGCCTTCAAAACTTCTGCATCCGCATCATTTTTGGCCTACGCAAATATGACCATGTCTCTGAGTTCCGTGCACAGCTTAACTGGCTCCCTATTCGTCGGCGTCGCAACCTTCGTGTCCTCTCTCTGTTATATATCGTCTTATTTAATCCTCTGGCTCCAGCTTATCTCAAAGAGCAATTCCAATTCTTGCAACCTGCCGACGGTCGAGAAAAGCGGTCATGCCGCAAACTCCATCTTAGCTTCCCTCTTCATTCCTCAGAATCCTATTCACAATCCTTTACTGTTCAATCCATTCGTCTCTGGAACTCCTTACTCCTTCCAATCAGGAAATCACAATCCCTTCCTATATTCAAGTCCCGTGTCAAAACTCACTTCCTATCTCTATAAATAGGTACACTGTTTTTTCCTTGTCTCTTCTTCCTTTTTATGTGGTCTGCTCTCTGGTCATTTATACCTATCTATAAGAAATATTTTTAATGAATTTTTGTTATAAATTATCTATGTATATATTATTATTGGGTATGTATGTATTGTTTATTATTATTTATGTAATGTAATAATATTAATATATAAAATAATGTATAATTCTGCCATTCTCAATTTCATTTGTTAAACTACTTTGCACTGCCTTCCCTTATTATTACGAATACGAAATTTCTTTCCTCTACCCAAAGGTTGTCTGGAAATCGCTACAAGCGATAAGACCGCCTTACTGTACTGTCTGTTGCTGTTGTATCATGCTTGTATTTTATTTTTGTGCAATAAAGAATATCTATCTATCTATCTATAATATCAACTATTGATTTAACAGTCTCATCTTAACTAGTGGTCAAATATTTGTAATAATATTTCCACTGGATATTGTAAATATACCTACAATATTGATGAGACTATCGACAGCTCATGTCGAATCAAGCACTTAGAAACTTCCTCTGGTTAGTAACGCGTTCAGTGGTCTAATTGGTAGACCATTCACCCGGATTGTGAAAGGTGTGGGTTCGAGTCCCGCCTTAACACGAGATGAAATTTTTAAAGTGTGTTATTTACTTAAGAATAAATTGCAAAAGATTGCGAAAGAAAATATCAACTAATGTACTAACATAGTTTGTAAGGTAATATTACATCTTATTGAGCAAGTTAGCCAAAATAGGCTTTGCGCCGGCACTGGTAAGTTTCTTTTCGGATTACTTACGTGATCGTCGTCAGTTCGTTCGTATTGGGAAATTTGAATCTAAAGAATACTTCACTAGATCGGGGGTGAGTCAGGGCAGTACCTTGGGGCCATTACTCTTTCTGATCTTCATCAATGATCTGCCTGATAGTGTGATTGCTTCAAAATGCTTGTTATTCGCGGACGACCTAAAAATTAGTCTGGCTGTGGAAACAAATGCCGACTGCGAAGCATTACAGGGAGACATCGACGCGGTTGCTGAGTGGAGTAAAATAAACCACCTGCCATTTAACATTAACAAATGCAAAGTAATCACATTCACACGCAGACGTAGTCCACTTATCTTTGACTATACTTTATCTGACGCGCCAATAGAAAAGGTAAGCAAAATATGTGACTTAGGATTATTATTAGACTCAAGATTGGACTATCATAACCACGTGACTTCTGTTTGCAATAAAGCCAGTAAAATGCTAGGCTTTGTCATACGTACTTCATCTCAATTTGATGGGGTTACGGTAGCCTCGGTACTTTACAACGCTTATGTGCGCAGTAAACTTGAATACTGTGCCATTATATGGGATCCTTACGAGGAGAAATACGCCCTTATGGTCGAAAAAATACAGCGCAAATTTGCGCGTTGGCTATACAGGAGGAAGTACGGCTACTACCCTTTCCGGGACGGGTAAAGGAAAGGGTAGTAGCCGTACTGGCAGTGCAGTTAATGGCAGGTGGTTTATCTTACTCCACTCAGCAACCGCGTCGATGTCTCCCTGTAATGCTTCGCAGTCGGCATTTGTTTCCACAGCCAGACTAATATAAAACCCCCGAGAAGTCACAGAGAGACAAACCTGGTAATCCCTCAACATAAAACAATTATTTATAGAGGAGGTTTCAAATTTTCTGCCACAAAAATATGGAGTGACCTGCCCCCACCCTTGAGAGAGCCTATGCATCCCTATAGATTTAAACACATGGTCAGATCTCACTTAATTGATTTGCAGAAACAATGTCAAAAAGATTGGCTTAAAGTTCGTTTGAGACTCATGGTTGGTTTCACAGTTAAGACGTAATCACGACACTGTACAGAAACATTGATTGCACACACACCACTCATACATACATCAAACATAGCACATAAACATTCGCGTCATTTAAATATGGGGTTATGTGCGCTCTCTTGGGTATCTTAAAACGGAACCGCATGCAAGCGTTTTGTACACGTTGAATAGACCTCTGTGTTTGCTGCAGAAGTCTAGGTCCGTATACTATGTCACAATAATTAAACTGTGATAGAACCAGTGTTTCTGTCAGGATTTCCCTGACTTCCTTTGACAGGTGTTTTCGGATTGGATATAGTGTCTTTAGTCTATAATACGCATTTCTTATTTTTAAGTTGATATGTTCGATATACCTCATCTCGCCATCTAGGATTAGGCCAAGACTTTTTGCCACATCTACACGTTTGACTGGTTCCGTGTTTATATAAACAGTTGGGTTCTGTTCAATTATCTTAATACATTGCACTTTGGTACCTAAAACTACAAAATGAGATTTAGTGGGATTCAGTACGAGATTGTTCCTAATGGACCACTCTGCCACGGTCTTTAAGTCTTGGTTTATCTCATCTAGGGACTGTTTTAGGCCATTTGGTTTGAATGAGCGGTATAATTGGGTGTCGTCTGCCGACATAAAAGTGAGATTCACAACTTTTCAGATTTTTCACTAGATCAGCCGTGTAGAGGATAAACAATAGAGGACTTAGAATTGAGCCCTGAGGCGTTCCTCGTTCGATCCTTTCACATTTCGAGTGTAGTAATTCCCCCGAGACAGTTTGCAATTCCACGTACTGCGCCTATTAGTAAGAAACGATTGGAACCATTTTTTTTTTTTTTTTTTTTGGTGACCCAGGAGAAATGCGTTACGCATACCCATCCGTCTGTAAACGGATGGGTTATGTCGGACTCTCCTCTGGCGACGGCTTCTCCTAACGAGAAGCCGGCCAGAGGCATACCGACTAAAACTCCTGGGACTCTCCCTCATCTGTCCATGGGTGGGTGAGTGACATGGGGCCAAAGCTCGGAGCCTTTCACCACGTCACCCCCCGGACAGGGACGCCCGCCTACACGGCGGGCACGGCGCTTCTCCCCCCGGGGTCGGGGGGAGGGATGGGGACAATCTGCATGAGGCCTCAGATAAACCATAATAAGCCATTTTGGCTATTCATAAGTCTGGATTAAGGCAGTCAAAGGCCCTGGAAAAGTCCAGCAAGAATCGTTGCCTCTCCCTTGTCTGCTGCGGTTATGATATCGTCTGTTACTTTGGCCAATACTGTCGCCGTTCCATGTCCACTACGGAAGCCTGACTGCGTAGAAGGCAGTAGTTTGTTTGCCTCCAAGTATTTCTTCAGTTGACCAGAAACAACTCGTTCCAGCACCTTTGACAGTACTGGAAGTAGGCTAATAGGACGGAGGTCCTTGATTTTGTCGGACTTAGGTATTGGTCTTACCTTGGCAATTTTCCAGTCATCGGGAAAGACGCTAGACTGAATGGAATAATTTATTATATGAGTAATGATAGGCAGCGTGACATCTAGTGTGAGTAGTATCATGTCTATTGTGATACTGTCGTGACCACTGGCTTTGGTTTTTATTGACAGTATGATTTTTCTAATTTCGTCCTCTGTGCAGCTATCGATGTTAAACGTGTTTTCACTCCGCCTTTCATTTTCAAAAAATGCCTTTGTTTCTTGGTCCGTGGTTGCGTTTCCCGGTAGTCTAAGAAAAAAATCATTTATCATATCGGGTTTGGAGAGTTGATTTGGAATTAATGGCTTTGACGAATCGCCTACAACTGAAGCATTTTCGAGGTGGTTCCACATTTGTTTAGGGTGATTTTTATTCTTGTTTACACAAAAAGAGAAATATGCCGCTTTTTCTCGTTCGAGGGCTGAGTTTGTGTAATTACACAGACTTTTGTAATAGTCTCGGTGATAATCCATCTTACTCTTCTGGTATCGTTTAGTAACGTATACGTTATTGAATTACAGAAGCAGCAATTAGTGCAAAGAGATTTTATTTAAAATAGTCTATAGCAAACCGTCCAACTAATGGTACAGGTACCTACCTTACTCGCGCTAGGCCGTTAATGCGTCCCTCTACCCGCGCTCCTCCCCACGCGCACCCGTGTGGGCCCCTCGGCAACCAACGGTCGCTTATTATTACTCTCCCGGCGGCGATTCCCGCCAGTGTGAGCGAGCCAGCGCCCGACTGCGCCCGTCCGCGCCCGCGCGCCCCGACATCGGTACCTACCGCGCGTGCGCACCGCACATACTCCAGCCTGTCGGCTTGTATAATTACGTCCCTCACCTATTTGTGTGTTGTTGTGGTGTGGTGGCTTCCTATTTTCGTGTATGAACCTACTTTCGTATTCGTGTTGTACTGGATGTTCATTCGTGTTGTGTTGTGTGGAATAAACGTTCTCAACCACTTCGTCGTTTGAACTCTCTTTCTGTCCCTGAGATACCCCACGTCTCATACTGGCGCCCAACGTAAATTCTTCGGAAGTAGGCGTCCATACTGACGCCAAACGTAAATTTTCTTCGAGAGATCGGGTTCAGCGAAAGTAGACGAAAACTGATCGCCCAACATGCCTATGGTCACGAAAGGACGAGACAGAGATGATGCGGAGCCAATTCCCGCATTCCCCACTCCTCTGCCCATGCGGACGCCGCCGCGGGGCCGCGCCGAAGACGGACCGGCAACCAGCCCCGACGACGCCGGCGCCTCCGCCCCACATCCGAGCGCCGACCCCGCATCGCATACTGGCACGTTTTCCAACGAAAACGTCGCCTCAATAATTGAGGCACTGCAAAGGTCACAAACGGAGGCGTTCCGAGACATGATGTTAACGGTGACCCAGGCGAATTCATCAACTCCGGTGCCTATTCCCGGAGAAGGCACCTTGACGCGCTGCAAAGCGACTTTCGCCGGTAAGCCGCACGAGTCGGTGGAGGCCTTCGTGGACGCTGTGGATGCGTACAGCGAGTGCGCGCAAGTTAGTAGCAATAACATTATTCGCGGCCTCGCCTATTTATTAACTGATGGAGCAGCTACGTGGTGGCTGGGTGTGAAAGCTTCAATTACCACCTGGGCGCAAGCTAAAGACAACCTAATCAGCGCTTACGGTGACCGCCGCCCGCCCCACCGCATTTATATTCAACTTTTCGCAAGTCCGCAAGCACTAGAAGAAAATACGGATATGTTTGTAGCGCGCAGCCGCGCCTTACTATCTAAAATCCCAATTGGCGACATTACAGAAAAGGCCAGCTTGGACATGGTCTACGGCCTGTTACATAGCAAAATTAGAAAGAGATTACGCCGTGAGGAGTTTGACACATTCAAGGAATTACTACGTCATGCGCGGTACATAGAAGACAGCCAGGGGGAGAGCGACGTGTACAAGTCTACGCCGAGCACGCGAGACCCGCGCGCGATCACGTCCGCGGCCCCTCGCGCAGCCCCGGGCTCCGCGGTGCCGCGCGCACCCATCTCCGCGGCACCGCGCGCCCACACCGCGCCACGCGCGCCCCTTCCCGGACCCGCAGCGGCGCCCGCGGCACGCGAGGCGCGCCCGCCTCCGGCCGCGCGGCCCCCTGCCCCACCATCCCCCGCCGCAGCCATCACCCGCCACCGACGCCGCTCCGACGACGAGCAGGCAGCAGCGAGTCACCTGCTCGTATTGCAAGAGGTTTGGACACACCAGAGACCAGTGCCGTAAGTTGCAGACCCTAGGTGAGTCCTCTTCCCATAATAACTATCCGGTGCGTGAAAAGTGTAACAGTGATCCCTTTTATAGTGTCGAATCCCGTAATCGTAATAAGAATCAGTGCTTAACTTCTGCTTCTAAAGACTTCAAGGCGAAAAGTTGTCGTAATCATAAATCTAATAGTCGTTCATCAAATAGTCTCGCTAACTCTAAAGTGTCTTATTCGAATAGTGCTCAAAATTCTTATATTCCTATCTCGTCTGATAACGACACAAATTTAAAACGCGCGCCCTGTTCCAAACCGCCTACTACTAGGTGTGATAACGCGACATCATATAATGAGGATACCCGACGGCCGAGTTCTAACCCCGTTGTGCTAAATCGTCCTATTTCAAAGTCAAAGGTTTCAAAAACCGATAACAGATTATTTGATAAACGATGCTATGATAAGCTGCCACAGTGTAATAATGTTAGTAAGTGTACTCAATCCTTTACCGTTACAAAAACGTAGTAAGCGCAATCGTAAACAATCCTGTGATATAATTCGTGATCATTTGCCACAGAGTAATTACATACAGTATGCTGAATCCTTACCATCAAAAAAATGTCGTAAGCGCAAAAGTTTTAATCCTGTGTAGGTGGTAATACGCCACAGTGCAGTAATAGTCAGCATACTGATTCCTTGCAAAAATCTTGTAAGTGCAATTTTCCTAATGTAATTTTTGTCTTTCCTGTGAGAATCATTGTAATTTGTCACAGTGCAGTAATAATCAGCAAGACTATTCCTTACATGAATCAGGTAAGCGCAATATTTCAATTCCTGTGATAGTGATAATAGCGCGTCACAGTGCACTAATAATCAGTATGATTTTTCCTTACATGATTCAGGTAAGCGCGATTTTTAAATTCCTGTGATAGTGATAATAGCATGGCACAGTGCAGTAACAATTAGTATGATTTTTCCTTACATGATTCATGTAAGCGCGATTTGTCAGATTCCTGTGACGATAATGTTAGTGTCTCACAGTGCAATAGTAGTCAGCTTGACTCTTATTTACAAAACTATAAATGCGATTTTAATGTTTCTCTTTCCTGTGAACACGATGATAACGTGTCCACAGTGCAATAATGTACAGTATACTACATCCTTACAGAGATGTAATCGCAATTCAGAAAAAGTAATTTTTCTCTTTCCTGTGAAAATGATGATAATGTGTCACAGTGCAATAATACTCAGTATACTGAATCCTTGCAAATATGTAGCAAGTGCAATTTAGAAAAATGTAATTTTCTCTTTCCTGTGCAGATCAAAGTAATTTGTCACAGTACATTAATAATCAGTATTCTCACTCCTTACATAACTGTTGTAAGTGCAATTTTAAAATATTTTTTGTGATAATTTAGATATTTTGCCACAATATAGTGATGATCAGTATACTCAGTCTTTACCAAAGTGTGCTCAGTGCAATTTAAAAGAATGTTCTTGTGTTCAATCTAATGGAAAGTGTAACGGAGATGATGTAGCGTGCTCGTGCGGTAGTAACTTCGTAGACTCGCCGATAGGTCGTGACTTACGTCCTATTTTTAATATTAATATTCTCGGTCACAAAGGCTCCGCGCTAATTGATACCGCCGCCAAACATTGCGTCGCCGGTCATACGCTATATGCTCTCCTTCTTAGGCTGGGTCATCCTCTCCATCCTTCTTCGCGCGAAGTAAAACTCGCTGACGGCGTAGTCCGGCCCATGGAAGTGCTTACCACCACCTTACCGGTGCGTTTAGAACAGACCCTCATTACCATTCCATTTCTGATTTTTCCTGATGCCACCAATAATGAGACTCTACTGGGTATTGATTTTATTACAGCTGCTAAGGTTGTCATAGATTTTCACAAAGCTATTTGGTACTTTAGCGATAATAGTACGATAAAATATAATCTATCTTTTGAACCTACCTCTCGTACCGTGTCCTGTGCTTCTACAGAGGTTCTCCTTAGGGATGACGAAGGCTGTCATCTCAATCCGGCAGAGCGCCAAGCTCTCGCTGATGTCCTCTCCAGGCACGCGCATATTTTCAGAGCAGGGGGAGCGCCGACTCCGTTCACGGAACATCGCATCGAGACAGGAGACCATCCGCCGATAGCAGTGCCTCCTTACCGCCTGAATCCCTCAAAGAAGGAGCTTATGAAGGTAGAGATAGACAAAATGTTACAGGATGACGTCATCGAGGAATGCGAATCAGCTTGGTGTTCCCCGGCACTAATGGTGCCGAAGGCCAACGGCTCCATCGCTTCTGCGTCGACTACAGGCGTCTGAATGCAGTCACCAAGTCCGATACTTACCCGATGCCTCGCATCGATGAGCTGCTGCAGAGCACCAAACGGGATTGCTTCATGAGTACCCTGGACCTCAGGTCTTCTTACTGGCAGGTGAGTGTTCGCGAGTGTGACAGAGACAAACTGCTTTTGTTTGTCCCCTAGGTACTTACCGGTTCAAAAAATACCGTTCGGACTAAAGAACGCGCCAGCGACCTTCCAGCGCCTCATGGATCGCCTGCGATCCTGCTCAGCTCTACAAAATGTAACTCTCCTCGCTTACCTTGACGATCTCCTGGTGATCTCTGAAGGAGGTCGCCCACACATCTGCAAAGACCCGAGGGCAGTTTTCAAAACGTTCGCCGAGTTCCACCTCCGCGTCTATCGCGGAGAAGTGTTCGTTCGCTAGAGAAAGCGTCAAATACCTCGGCCACGTTACTAACACAGAATGGGTTTCCACCGACCCAGAGAAGGTGAGTTCTGTCCTCGAGATGGAAGGAGCCAGGTAACCTAAACACCTGCGAACCTTCTGCAGACGTGCTCAGGTTTCGTAAATTCATACCGGACTTCTCGAAAGTTTCCGAACCATGACCCGCTTAACTCGCAAACATCAAGTATGGACTTGGGGCCCTAGTCAGGTCCAAGCATTTAACGAGATCAAAGCGTCTATGACCACGGCTCCAATTTGGTGCAAGCCGATTTTAACCAAGCCTTCAGTCTCGCGCACAGACGCAAGTAACACGCCTTAGGCGCAGTTTTTTACAGGGGACGGTAATCGGAAAGGCCGATGAATACGCCAGCCGACTTCTTAACGCAGGCAGAGCGCAAACTACTCGACAAACGAACGAGAGGCACCGCCTGTAGTATGGGCTGTAGAACCAGTTTCGGTCTACCTAGACGGCCAACCAGTCATCATTGGCAGCGATCCAACCTGCGTTGGCCGCTATCTTTAAAATCGCCAGCAGTAGGTTAGTCCGTGGGCTTATGTGAGACTCCAACCGTACATCCAGTCAGTATACTCCAGGGAAGGCGAACGTTGTGGCTGGACACCCTCAGCAGACCAATTTGTTCCGCGAAACTCGCGAAGATTGCGGCATCTGATCAGCATCTGCGATCTGCCCGGAAGACCCACCCTAGTTCACCTCCGTCAGGAGCAACTCGCGATCCGAAATTGAAAAGGTAATAAAGGAGCCGAACTTACGACGATTTAGATGCCAAGAGATGGTTAGAAAGGGGTTACCTCATGGGACCAGGCGTCCTGTTCCGCTACAATCCGGACTCTGAGAGCGAAACCCCTCAATTGTAGTAATTCCAGCCGGCCAAGTTGCATGACATTTTTAAAAGAGCTACACGACTCACCACTTGCGGCCAGCAGCATTGACAGGACGTATCACAAGGTTGCTTCAGCTGTTAGTATGTACAGGGATGCGGCGCATAATCTATGACTACGTCAAGTCCTGCATCCACGCCAGCGGTATAAGGCCACCAACTTAAGCCTCAAGGCTTACTCCAAACTCCGATCATGAACCAGCGTAATGAGGTAATCGCTATTGACTTTTTGGCCCGTTACCGGAAGGAGACCAGGGGAGCGGTGGAGCTTACTTGATGAAGATACAGCAAACCAGCGATGGACGGAACTGTACTCGCTTAAAGAAGATGTCAGCAGAAAGCATGTGCTCGAATCCTCACGAGGAATATTTTATGCGGTTCGTTTACCTCGACAGATTATTTCGGACAACGGAGTCCAGTTCGTATCGGCGGTGATGGCCAATGCACGTTAGTCCTGGGTATCAAGCAAAATTTTGTGCTTTGTACCACCCAGAAGCTAATCTGCCGAGCGCAAAAACCGTGACCTAAAGCTATGCTTGCACATCTCGTGGAAGAGGAATCATTACGTCATGGCCAAAGATGTGCCGGTGATCCGCTTGCCCTAAACGGTGCCAAATGCCGCACAACGGGCAGTCTTACTTGACTTTCTGGCCTTTGGCCGTGAAAATGCAATCCCCCAACAGAGGTCGTCGCGACTTCGTGCCACTTTGGACAAAGCTAACTTTGTCCCGCAGATTACCCCTTATCTCAGGTCATTCCTGAAGTCACTGTCAGCTGTGCGAGAACGGTGGAGCTTCAACAGGATAAATACAAAGGAGTACGCCGATGCTTCACGTCGTCCTCCAGAGAAATTCCAGGTTGGTGATCTGGTTCTATTAAAAATCTAACCTCCTAGCAAAGGTCAAAGACCTCACCGCTAAGTTCTTCCCACGCCGCGATGGAAAGTACCTGGTAGCTGAGAAGGTTACCCCTACTACTTACAATATTTCAGTACGGACAACTTGACATGTTTTGGGCGATATCATGCCTCAAGATCTTACCCGTTACCATCAAGGTAACGAAGCCTCCCTCCTAGCCCGTGATCCCTAAGAGAAAGCGTGGTAGACCAACCCAAGGTTAGAACTAGAAGGGGGAGAAACTGCTAGACCCGGAAACGAGGGCGTTTTCCTATCTAGAGGGGGAGTAATATAGCAAACCGTCCAACTAATGGTACAGGTACCTACCTTACTCGCGCTAGGCCGTTAATGCGTCCCTCTACCCGCGCTCCTCCCCACGCGCACCCGTGTGGGCCCCTCGGCAACCAACGGTCGCTTATTATTACTCTCCCGGCGGCGATTCCCGCCAGTGTGAGCGAGCCAGCGCCCGACTGCGCCCGTCCGCGCCCGCGCGCCCCGACATCGGTACCTACCGCGCGTGCGCACCGCACATACTCCAGCCTGTCGGCTTGTATAATTACGTCCCTCACCTATTTGTGTGTTGTTGTGGTGTGGTGGCTTCCTATTTTCGTGTATGAACCTACTTTCGTATTCGTGTTGTACTGGATGTTCATTCGTGTTGTGTTGTGTGGAATAAACGTTCTCAACCACTTCGTCGTTTGAACTCTCTTTCTGTCCCTGAGATACCCCACGTCTCATACTGGCGCCCAACGTAAATTCTTCGGAAGTAGGCGTCCATACTGACGCCAAACGTAAATTTTCTTCGAGAGATCGGGTTCAGCGAAAGTAGACGAAAACTGATCGCCCAACATGCCTATGGTCACGAAAGGACGAGACAGAGATGATGCGGAGCCAATTCCCGCATTCCCCACTCCTCTGCCCATGCGGACGCCGCCGCGGGGCCGCGCCGAAGACGGACCGGCAACCAGCCCCGACGACGCCGGCGCCTCCGCCCCACATCCGAGCGCCGACCCCGCATCGCATACTGGCACGTTTTCCAACGAAAACGTCGCCTCAATAATTGAGGCACTGCAAAGGTCACAAACGGAGGCGTTCCGAGACATGATGTTAACGGTGACCCAGGCGAATTCATCAACTCCGGTGCCTATTCCCGGAGAAGGCACCTTGACGCGCTGCAAAGCGACTTTCGCCGGTAAGCCGCACGAGTCGGTGGAGGCCTTCGTGGACGCTGTGGATGCGTACAGCGAGTGCGCGCAAGTTAGTAGCAATAACATTATTCGCGGCCTCGCCTATTTATTAACTGATGGAGCAGCTACGTGGTGGCTGGGTGTGAAAGCTTCAATTACCACCTGGGCGCAAGCTAAAGACAACCTAATCAGCGCTTACGGTGACCGCCGCCCGCCCCACCGCATTTATATTCAACTTTTCGCAAGTCCGCAAGCACTAGAAGAAAATACGGATATGTTTGTAGCGCGCAGCCGCGCCTTACTATCTAAAATCCCAATTGGCGACATTACAGAAAAGGCCAGCTTGGACATGGTCTACGGCCTGTTACATAGCAAAATTAGAAAGAGATTACGCCGTGAGGAGTTTGACACATTCAAGGAATTACTACGTCATGCGCGGTACATAGAAGACAGCCAGGGGGAGAGCGACGTGTACAAGTCTACGCCGAGCACGCGAGACCCGCGCGCGATCACGTCCGCGGCCCCTCGCGCAGCCCCGGGCTCCGCGGTGCCGCGCGCACCCATCTCCGCGGCACCGCGCGCCCACACCGCGCCACGCGCGCCCCTTCCCGGACCCGCAGCGGCGCCCGCGGCACGCGAGGCGCGCCCGCCTCCGGCCGCGCGGCCCCTGCCCCACCATCCCCCGCCGCAGCCATCACCCGCCACCGACGCCGCTCCGACGACGAGCAGGCAGCAGCGAGTCACCTGCTCGTATTGCAAGAGGTTTGGACACACCAGAGACCAGTGCCGTAAGTTGCAGACCCTAGGTGAGTCCTCTTCCCATAATAACTATCCGGTGCGTGAAAAGTGTAACAGTGATCCCTTTTATAGTGTCGAATCCCGTAATCGTAATAAGAATCAGTGCTTAACTTCTGCTTCTAAAGACTTCAAGGCGAAAAGTTGTCGTAATCATAAATCTAATAGTCGTTCATCAAATAGTCTCGCTAACTCTAAAGTGTCTTATTCGAATAGTGCTCAAAATTCTTATATTCCTATCTCGTCTGATAACGACACAAATTTAAAACGCGCGCCCTGTTCCAAACCGCCTACTACTAGGTGTGATAACGCGACATCATATAATGAGGATACCCGACGGCCGAGTTCTAACCCCGTTGTGCTAAATCGTCCTATTTCAAAGTCAAAGGTTTCAAAAACCGATAACAGATTATTTGATAAACGATGCTATGATAAGCTGCCACAGTGTAATAATGTTAGTAAGTGTACTCAATCCTTACCGTTACAAAAACGTAGTAAGCGCAATCGTAAACAATCCTGTGATATAATTCGTGATCATTTGCCACAGAGTAATTACATACAGTATGCTGAATCCTTACCATCAAAAAAATGTCGTAAGCGCAAAAGTTTTAAATCCTGTGTAGGTGGTAATACGCCACAGTGCAGTAATAGTCAGCATACTGATTCCTTGCAAAAATCTTGTAAGTGCAATTTTCCTAAATGTAATTTTTGTCTTTCCTGTGAGAATCATTGTAATTTGTCACAGTGCAGTAATAATCAGCAAGACTATTCCTTACATGAATCAGGTAAGCGCAATATTTCAAATTCCTGTGATAGTGATAATAGCGCGTCACAGTGCACTAATAATCAGTATGATTTTTCCTTACATGATTCAGGTAAGCGCGATTTTTTAAATTCCTGTGATAGTGATAATAGCATGGCACAGTGCAGTAACAATTAGTATGATTTTTCCTTACATGATTCATGTAAGCGCGATTTGTCAGATTCCTGTGACGATAATGTTAGTGTCTCACAGTGCAATAGTAGTCAGCTTGACTCTTATTTACAAAACTATAAATGCGATTTTAATGTTTCTCTTTCCTGTGAACACGATGATAACGTGTCACAGTGCAATAATGTACAGTATACTACATCCTTACAGAGATGTAATCGCAATTCAGAAAAAAGTAATTTTTCTCTTTCCTGTGAAAATGATGATAATGTGTCACAGTGCAATAATACTCAGTATACTGAATCCTTGCAAATATGTAGCAAGTGCAATTTAGAAAAATGTAATTTTTCTCTTTCCTGTGCAGATCAAAGTAATTTGTCACAGTACATTAATAATCAGTATTCTCACTCCTTACATAACTGTTGTAAGTGCAATTTTAAAAATATTTTTTGTGATAATTTAGATATTTTGCCACAATATAGTGATGATCAGTATACTCAGTCTTTACCAAAGTGTGCTCAGTGCAATTTAAAAGAATGTTCTTGTGTTCAATCTAATGGAAAGTGTAACGGAGATGATGTAGCGTGCTCGTGCGGTAGTAACTTCGTAGACTCGCCGATAGGTCGTGACTTACGTCCTATTTTTAATATTAATATTCTCGGTCACAAAGGCTCCGCGCTAATTGATACCGCCGCCAAACATTGCGTCGCCGGTCATACGCTATATGCTCTCCTTCTTAGGCTGGGTCATCCTCTCCATCCTTCTTCGCGCGAAGTAAAACTCGCTGACGGCGTAGTCCGGCCCATGGAAGTGCTTACCACCACCTTACCGGTGCGTTTAGAACAGACCCTCATTACCATTCCATTTCTGATTTTTCCTGATGCCACCAATAATGAGACTCTACTGGGTATTGATTTTATTACAGCTGCTAAGGTTGTCATAGATTTTCACAAAGCTATTTGGTACTTTAGCGATAATAGTACGATAAAATATAATCTATCTTTTGAACCTACCTCTCGTACCGTGTCCTGTGCTTCTACAGAGGTTCTCCTTAGGGATGACGAAGGCTGTCATCTCAATCCGGCAGAGCGCCAAGCTCTCGCTGATGTCCTCTCCAGGCACGCGCATATTTTCAGAGCAGGGGGAGCGCCGACTCCGTTCACGGAACATCGCATCGAGACAGGAGACCATCCGCCGATAGCAGTGCCTCCTTACCGCCTGAATCCCTCAAAGAAGGAGCTTATGAAGGTAGAGATAGACAAAATGTTACAGGATGACGTCATCGAGGAATGCGAATCAGCTTGGTGTTCCCCGGCACTAATGGTGCCGAAGGCCAACGGCTCCATCCGCTTCTGCGTCGACTACAGGCGTCTGAATGCAGTCACCAAGTCCGATACTTACCCGATGCCTCGCATCGATGAGCTGCTGCAGAGCACCAAACGGGATTGCTTCATGAGTACCCTGGACCTCAGGTCTTCTTACTGGCAGGTGAGTGTTCGCGAGTGTGACAGAGACAAAACTGCTTTTGTTTGTCCCCTAGGTACTTACCGGTTCAAAAAAATACCGTTCGGACTAAAGAACGCGCCAGCGACCTTCCAGCGCCTCATGGATCGCCTGCGATCCTGCTCAGCTCTACAAAATGTAACTCTCCTCGCTTACCTTGACGATCTCCTGGTGATCTCTGAAGGAGGTCTCCCACAACATCTGCAAGACCTCGAGGCAGTTTTCAAACGTCTCGCCGAGTTCCACCTCCGCGTCTATCGGGAGAAGTGTGCGTTCGCTAGAGAAAGCGTCAAATACCTCGGCCACGTTATAACACAGAATGGTGTTTCCACCGACCCAGAGAAGGTGAGTTCTGTCCTCGAGATGAAGGAGCCAGGTAACCTTAAACACCTGCGAACCTTTCTGCAGACGTGCTCATGGTTTCGTAAATTCATACCGGACTTCTCGAAAGTTTCCGAACCATTGACACGCTTAACTCGCAAAAATCAAGTATGGACTTGGGGCCCTAGTCAGGTCCAAGCATTTAACGAGCTCAAGCGTCTATTGACCACGGCTCCAATTCTGGTGCAAGCCGATTTTAACCAGCCCTTCATTCTGCGCACAGACGCAAGTAACTACGCCTTAGGCGCAGTTTTATTACAGGGTGACGGTAATCAGGAAAGGCCGATTGAATACGCCAGCCGACTTCTTAACGCAGCAGAGCGCAACTACTCGACAACCGAACGAGAGGCACTCGCTGTAGTATGGGCTGTAGAACGTTTTCGGTCCTACCTAGACGGCCAACCAGTCATCATTGGCAGCGATCATCAACCCCTGCGTTGGCTGCTATCTTTAAAATCGCCAGCAGGTAGGTTAGTCCGTTGGGCTTTGAGACTCCAACCGTTTGACATCCAGTTCCAGTATACTCCAGGGAAGGCGAACGTTGTGGCTGACACCCTCAGCAGACCAATTTGTTCCGGCGAAACTCGCGAAGATTGCGGCATCTGCTCAGTCATCTGCGATCTGCCCACGAAGACACCTAGTCAACTCCGTCAGGAGCAACTCGCCGATCCTGAAATTGAAAAGGTAATAAAGGAGCTCGAACTTACCGACGATTTAGCTGCCAAGAGATGGTTAGAAAGGGGTTACCTCATGGACCAAGGCGTCCTGTTCCGCTACAATCCGGACTCTGAGAGCGAAACCCCTCAATTAGTAATTCCAGCCGGCCAAGTTGCAGACATTTTAAAAGAGCTACACGACTCACCACTTGCCGGCCATCCAGGCATTGACAGGACGTATCACAAGGTTGCTCAGCTGTATTATTTCACAGGGATGCGGCGCATAATCTCTGACTACGTCAAGTCCTGCATCCACTGCCAGCGTTATAAGGCCACCAACTCTAAGCCTCAAGGCTTACTCCAAACTCCGATCATGAACCAGCGTAATGAGGTAATCGCTATTGATCTTTTTGGCCCGTTACCGGAAGGAGACCAGGGGGAGCGGTGGATCTTACTTGTTGAAGATACAGCAACCAGATGGACGGAACTGTACTCGCTTAAAGAAGCGTCAGCAGAAGCCTGTGCTCGAATCCTCATCGAGGAATATTTTATGCGGTTCGGTTTACCTCGCAGGATTATTTCGGACAACGGAGTCCAGTTCGTATCGGCGGTGATGCGCCAATGCACGTTAGTCCTGGGTATCAAGCAAAATTTTGTGCCTTTGTACCACCCAGAAGCTAATCCTGCCGAGCGCAAAAACCGTGACCTGAAAGCTATGCTTGCACATCTCGTGGAAGAGGATCATACGTCATGGCCAAAGATGTTGCCGGTGATCCGCTTCGCCCTAAACGGTGCCAAATGCCGCACAACGGGCATGTCACCTGCTTTTCTGGCCTTTGGCCGTGAAATGCAATCCCCCACAGAGGTCGTCCGCGACCTTCGTGCCATCTTGGACAAAGATAACTTTGTCCCGCAGATTACCCCTTATCTCAGGTCATTCCTGAAGTCACTGTCAGCTGTGCGAGAACGCGTGGAGCTTCAACAGGATAAATCCAAGGAGTACGCCGATGCTTCACGTCGTCCTTCAGAGGAATTCCAGGTTGGTGATCTGGTTCTATTAAAATCTCACCTCCTGAGCAAAGGTTCCAAAGACCTCACCGCTAAGTTCTTCCCACGCCGCGATGGACCGTACCTGGTAGCTGAGAAGGTTACCCCTACTACTTACAATATTTCCAGTACGGACCAACTTGACATTGTTTTAGGGCGATATCATGCTCAAGATCTTACCCGTTACCATCAAGGTAACGAAGCCTCCCCTCCTAAGCCCGTGATCCCTAAGAGAAAGCGTGGTAGACCACCCAAGGTTAGGAACTAGGAAGGGGGATGAAACTGCTAGACCAGGAACGAGGGCGTTTTCCTAGTCTAGAGGGGGAGTATATAGCAAACCGTCCGACTAATGGTACAGGTACCTACCTTACTCGCGCTAGGCCGTTAACGCGTCCCTCTACCCGCGCTCCTCCCCACGCGCACCCGTGTGGGCCCCTCGGCAACCAACGGTCGCTTATTATTACTCTCCCGGCGGCGATTCCCGCCAGTGTGAGCGAGCCAGCGCCCGACTGCGCCCGTCCGCGCCCGCGCGCCCCGACATCGGTACCTACCGCGCGTGCGCGCCGCACATACTCCAGCCTGTCGGCTTGTATAATTACGTCCCTCACCTATTTGTGTGTTGTTGTGGTGTGGTGGTTTCCTATTTTCGTGTATGAACCTACTTTCGTATTCGTGTTGTACTGGATGTTCATTCGTGTTGTGTTGTGTGGAATAAACGTTCTCAACCACTTCGTCGTTTGAACTCTCTTTCTGTCCCTGAGATACCCCACGTCTCATAAGACGTATTTTACAAAAGACCCTACTTAAATAACTAAACTTAAAACTATAAAAACAACAACTTAAAATATGTACTTACAAAAGCTTGGTAAATAAACATAAAATATAAACAACATATAAACATTTTAAAATACATTATGTAAACAATAGTAATAAACTATATAAGTTACTCGATATAATTATGGTAAACGAGTAAACTAACTCAATATAGGATTTCATTTACTTCAACAAACAAACGCACAAGCACAAATATTTTATATTAATACTAGTCGCAGTCCGATTGGTCGCGCGAACAAAAGATCCTTAGCCTTGGGTCCGGTGACGTATGCGCCGCCCGTGTCTCAGAGCCGATGCGCTCTGCCGACACTTGCCGTCCGACTGTCCTGGAGATGACCCGTACTTGATTTCTCAATTTGTATTACTCGATACGGCTTAGCGTGAAATAATTTCACCTTATACTCAAAATTTATTGATCTACTTAAGTATTGTCAGTGTTTCATCGTCCCAAACTGGGTAAGTGTTGCACAGATCTATAGTGTTACATTAGTACCTAGTGTAGAAGCTTCTAGAACTTACGTGTCCCTTGTTACGTAACTCCACATGGCGTGGTCACTTTCTAATTCTTCTATTTGCCACTTCATTTCTAATGTAATTAGCATAAGATTAGTTCTGATTGTAGAATCAACTTTAATTAGTTGATTTTCCAAAAAGAAATGTGATTTTGCTTGATATCCTAGTAGTAGGTATTTTTACCTAACCTCATTCGCGACGCAGTAAATCATTATTTTACACTGTAAGAACATTTAGCATGATTGCTTTTACTATAATAAGTCTGTTCAATAGAAATCAGTGGTAATTTTAATCAACCCCATTTTAGTTATACTTAAGGCGACGCACGAGGCGCGACCGCATGGCGTAGTGCGTAACCAAGCGGGTTCGATTCCCGGCCACATAAATTGATAAGCTTTCTTATTTGAATCTCTTTTGCTGGTTGATCATTAAACATTTTAGCTACGTAGTATATTAATTTTATACCGAATAATAAATTACCTAGTACCTCTTTATTTTATAAAATACCTACCTCCATGTTTTGTAATAACTTAGTTTATAGATTAATTTTGAACATTATAGATATTAAATGATACTATAGAACTTATTACCACATTAACTATTAACAACTGCAATTAATTAACTCGATTTTCTTTCTTTAAAGTTATTTCTTTCATACCTACCCATTTTACATAACTAAATTAATATTTCTTAATTAAATGCCTAACTTATTTGTTTACTATTTTCATTTCGATAAATTATCATCATCATCTTTCTGCTTCATTGTTAAAAGACGTGCGATCTTGTGAGAATTTGCTATGCCTAGTCATACTTCCGCTCCGCTACGGGTTTGCTTGCACATTAATTTATTATTTGGCATACCTAGCTTATTCACGCAAGGTTGCAGTCTCACTTCACTTCATCCTTGCTCTCATTGTACCTGGACTGCAGCTTCCTCATCTCGCTTGCTAAATTGTACTTTAATCACTCTCAATCACCCCCTTTTGCCTTCGCGTCTTCATCTGCAGTCCAGGTCGCCTAGTCGGCCATATTTATAAGACGTGTCCTTATAACGCGTTCCAGGAACACCCACCGGGTTGAGACATCAGGTTGAATTATCAGGAGCACCCGCCGGGCTGAAATATAAAGAACACCCACTGACCCGAAACATACAGAGTATATACCCACCGAGTTAAAGGCGTTCGGAAGACTTCTCGGAGTCAGAAGGTGGACCGACTGGATTTAGCCAAGGGGAGTTGTATTTAAAGAAAACAGGCTCAGACGACCAAGACCGCTAGGCACGACCAACCGCGACCTCTTAACTAACTGTCTAATTAAATAAATTACTTCTATTCATACTTCACTTTTCTTTTCTTTCTTTCTTTGTCCCTAAGTGACAGGCTCATCATAATTGTAATATTATCAGTAATCCAGGGAAAACTTTTATGATTGATGCGTATTTTACGCAGTGGGGCATGTTTGTCGAATATAAATAAAAGGTATTTATTGAGAAGTGTAATCTTACTGTTGATGTCCACCAACTCTTTAATTTCTTCCCATGGGATAGCTTTGAGGTCGATTTTGAAAGACTCCATATCCACTTTATCCAAACATCTCTTATGTATATAATGTGGCATTGGTTTGGGCTTCACTATAATCAACTCGACCAAAACCATGGCGTGATCGCTTATTTTATCGTTATGATGTACATGTATACTCTTGCAAATATCTGGCCTGTCAGTTATCACCAGATCTAATAAGGTTGCAGTGTCGTTAGAGATTCTGGTTGGTTCTTTTACTAACTGCTCCAAGCGCCGCTGAATCATGAAAGTATGGAGCTTCTTTGTGTTTGGTTTATCAGGTTGCATGAGATTCTCGTTAAAGTCTGTTAAAAGGAAACATCCATCACAATAGGCAAAAGCATCTATTGACTCACTCAAAGCGTCAATGGCACCATCGACTGAGACTGATTCTGCAGCTGAAGTTCGAGCCACATTTGCTCTAAGGCTGAGGGTGGATGTTGCTTTACGCGCACATGGAGATCCTTCCGTACGTAAAAACCTACTCCACCTCTTTTTTTACCACTGACTCGCGGGGAGCTTTTTAGATTGTATCCTGGAATGGGAGGTATGTATTTTTCTTGATCTTTTTGTAACCAGGTTTCATTCAACGCTAATATGTCCGACTTATATCTTTCCATCGCAGCGGCACATTCATCGCGACCTGTGTTAAGAGAGCGTATATTTATTAGCCCAAGAATCAAACGAACTTTTTAGGCATCATGGCGGTAAACTAAAACGTAAAAGTGTCAATGAAAGTGTGGGAGAGCAATTGGAAGTAGGTGTATAAATAAGAGGTGTTGGGCAACTGGAAGTTGGTTCACAACGGGTTTGGAGCGGTCGATGGGAAGACAGCCCACCAATCAACAATAGAAAAATAGACAAGTAACGAGACAGATGTATTACTACGCATACAACATTTAAGGCATAATGATTACAGTTGGTTCGAGCTACGTCGTTGTGGAAATGACTTTTAAACATAGAATTCACAACATACATTTTCGTTAAGTGGTTATTAAAACCTGGACTTAACAGTTTAGTTTTTGAACTCCATTTCGATATCAAACCTATAGAAAGAAGAATTAAGTTTACATTAAAATTTATTATAAAAAACTGTACAACATATTTAATTACTAAGACACAATAAATAGACCACTGAACGCGTTACTGACCCGACGAAATTTGTAAGTGCTTGATTTGACATGAGCTGTCGCCTAGTCTCATCAATATTGTAGTGTTAGCGGAATCCCCACCCGAGCCGCTACGGACAGCAAAAAGCCCATTAATAGACGAGCCGATCGGACAGCAGCTTATTTGCTTGTCAGCGCTCAGAGCGCACGGATCAAGGAATCATACATGCGAGACATTATTTCAGTCAGTCATTATTCGAGTCATTGTTTCAATTATTGTTGGATGAGTCATTCATTGTCTAAGCTATGTTCAGATTATTGTTTAGTCCATTATTAACTTTACTTATGTAAAATTCATAGAAAGTGTGCAATCGCAGTTTCAGTGGTTTCAAATGATATTTGTTGGAATTATAAACGTTTTCTCATATTTTGATGTTCATTTAAAATGATGAAATTCAAATTAAAACTGTTCGTTCAAATTGTCTTTAGTCATTTCCACTTCTGAACCTAAAATCAGAAGTAGGATAGAACGCTTTTGCCCACAAGACAAAACTTTTAAGAATTCCGTTTCGGATAGAACGTATTTGCCCACAAGAGAAAACTTTTAAGAATTCCGTATCGGATAGAACGCAAATGCGTTTTCTCTTGTGGGCAAATGCCCACAAGAGAAAACTTTTAAGAATTCCGTTATGTCGAATACGTAAGAGACTCGATTTATTTTTTTAGTAGTGAGAAAAAGAAATGTGTGATTGTTATCTAGCTGTGCTGGTACTTCCTGCGTAAACTGTAAGTACAAGTGCTTGTATTTTGGTAATGAGTTCTCATAATGGACCAAACCAGTAGAAGTGCAGGTTTGCGTCGTATTTAGAGTGGTCAGGAACAGCGTGTGATCCTGAAAATGACTCGCATGACTGTGATAGGTTAGCTTCTCGCGGTCTAGAGTAGTTTTGTTGGCAGCTTAACTTCTGCTACGCCATCTACTTCTTCTATATATTACTGCTGTAAACGCCGCGTTTGTGTAGTAGATGATCGCGTGGTATGAGCGAGGAACCATTCACAGAATAGTGGCGTAATGCACATTGTTGGTGGTCATGTTTCACAGCATCGTACGCGTCGTAGATCACGTGTAGTTAAGGATGTTTTGCGTAGTAGACGACTAGCGATGACTAGGGCGCGCAAGTCCCATATTTACAGGTATCCAGGTTAAAATGCGTTTCGAAGCAAGCGCTAGCTATTTTTGCTAAACCTGTAGGCACATATCAAGCAAATAAAGTTATCAACTTACTTGTAGTTTGTGCAAAAATGCGGTCACAAGAATGACTCATGTTTTGCAACTGTCATAAATAATAAAATTCAAATTGTGATAATGGCAATGTCCGATAGTTTGAGTGTACAGATGAGTTAATAAGTGACTTGTTTGATAATATTATTACGGCAGTTGTTGCAAACTACTCACGAAGGTAGGGCTCTCAATTAATCTCCGCGAATGTAATTTCCTTGTCACTGAAGTTTAGTACCTCGAACTTTTGAGTAGGTATTAGTTATTCAAGGTCAGGTCAAGCCGAGACAGTGAAAAGTAGAAGCCTTAGTTAGTGATCGCCCCGATCTCAATCGAGCCTGTAGGTTCTGGGGCCCAGCTGGATGTTTCAGACGTTGTGATTGCGCGACTAGGATGGTTTGCTCGTGTTTGCACCTTAGGCGCATCTGGTGCTGATCGGATGGGGAAGTGGTTTGTTATAACATAACCCTCCGGTTAATAGGTAGCTGTATACTTACAAAACAACTTTGTGTCGAATGATCGTTATGAGCGGGTTGATTTTGAACCTAATAGTTCTGCTATATACCTAAAAGACGGGTTATTAAGGCTGTTTGTTGAGGATCTTTCTGAATGGATGCTAATATGTCGGCATCGATGATATTATGAAAGATGCAAATTTCATCTTTAAATGCTTTTGTTTTCGTATTTGTGCTGTCTCCCTTACACTCAGTAAATACTAAATCTAATGTTGTTCTAAAAGGCGGGTATATAAATGAAATGACGTAAGGATAGTTGCAATGCGCTTGCGATACAGCCGCTCGCCTCCGCGCCTCGGTGTCAAGTGAAAAACGAGCAGCCGGCTCACAGTCGTTGCGTTTATTCCAAAATGCCACATCTCTCCTTTCCAATAAGTTTTAAAGTAACAAAATACTATATGTTAATTAACACCTACAACTTTACACTAATAGTATTTAATCAAGACACATAACATAGAATATCTATTTGAAATTCATTTCAAAGCTGTAATGTAAGATCACTTGATAACTAATCAATTAACATACAAAGAAATTAATACATAAACCAAAACTACAAAACGAATTGTATAAACTGTTTATTCAATCCTCATCTATTTCTATGTCAGTGCTATTTTCATTTTCAAAATTACCGTTTTCATTTATTTCCTCATTTTGTATCTTCCACTGTACTTCAACCTTTTGAAAATGCACCTAGCTACCCTACTCTTTGGCATCATCAAAACAGGAAAGCCACACTACCTGTTCGGGAAACTCGATTGGGCTCGTAATCGGAGCAGGTACCCTCGTAGAATATGCACACACACCTTCGTAACTGCGAAGTACCGCACTCAGGCTTATCGGGGTTCCTTCAGGTACGCCTCTTCGCCCCTCTGACGCCGTCCGCAGAGGTCTTTGTTACCGCTGCGGACATGAGGGGCACCAGGCCAAAGACTGCGGGGCCAAGAAGCCCCACTGCTCCGTCTGCGCCGCGTCAGGGCGGCCAGCGGAGCACACGATGAGGGGGAAGGGCTGTCGCCCCCCTCCGAAGAAAGGGAAACAGCCGCCAGCAGAAAAGCCAGCGGCTGCTGCTGCCCCGGGAGCTCCCCCGGTGGCGCAGGATGAGGAGGGTTGCGATGTCGGAATAATGGCTCAGGTCCGACATTGCACCTTCCTACAGGTGAACGCCAACTATTGCCGCTCGGCCCAGGATCTGCTGTATCAGAGAATGGCCGAGTGGCAAGTTGACGTGGCGATTGTCGTGGAGCCATATATGGTCCACGAAAATTGGTTTGGCGACGGAGACGGCGTGGCGGCAATCTTTAGGCGGCCTTCGTCCGCCCTTTCCCCCCTCTCATTCATTGAGAGGGGGTCTGGTTTCGTGGTCGCCGGTTGGGAGGACCTGGCCATTGTGGCCAGCTGGTCGATCGACCATAGACGCCCTGAAACGACTCCGAGGGGAAACCGAGGAGGCTGCGGAGGAAGAGAAGGGTGTTGTCGCGGTGTCTCTGGACATAAAGAACGCGTTCAACACCCTTCCCCACGCGACGATACTGGCGGCACTCCGCTATTTTGGGGTGCCCCAGTATCTTGAAATGTTGATAGAGGACTACCTAAAGAACCGGGTAGTCCTCTATGCCGACAGGTCGGGCCAGGTGCAGAGCCGCACCGTAGAGATGGGGGTTCCACAGGGGTCTGTCCTCGGACCCCTCCTGTGGAACCTAGGGTATGACTGGGTCCTGCGCGCCAGTCTCTCCCGGGGTAAGAGTGTCATTTGCTACGCAGATGACACTCTCGTCACCGCCCAGGGGAGGACGTTCGACCGCGCGGCGCAAAGCGCGTCGACCACAGCGGACCTGGTCATAACGGAGGGTGCGGCGGCTCGGCCTGGAGGTGGCTGTCGAGAAGACTGAGGTGATATACTTTCCTCAGTCTTCCGGCGAGCGTTTCCCCTCCGGCAGACACATTACTGTCGGGGGGGCCCAGGTTGCAGTGAAGGCCGAGATGCGCTATCTCGGCCTCACCCTGGATCCGCGGTGGCATTTTGGCCTGCATTTCAGCAGGATGTCACCGCGGCTCCTCAGGGCAGCGGACACGCTGTCATGGCTGCTGCCCAACCTGGGTGGCCCAGGGTCCAGGTGCCGGCGACTCTATGCCGGCATCCTGAGATCGATGGCGCTCTATGGGGCGCCAGTCTGGGCCGACTCCCTGGCAAGGGGGGAAAATCTTCCCTTCTTGCGGGGGCCTCAGCGGGTAATAGCGCAGCGGGTCGCTCGAGCTTACCGTACGGTAAGTTTCGACGTGGCCTGCTTACTCGCCGAGACGCCCCCATGGGAGTCAGACGCCGTGGTGGTGTCCGCCGTGTACGACTACACGGTGGCACAAAGGGCAAATGGGGTGTCCATTTGCCCCGCCGAGCGGGAGGTCGTGTGGAGGGAGGCTCGGAAGAGCCTCCAGAGGCGATGGTCTGAGCACCTCGTCCTCACTCCGTACGGCCGCAGAACGCTCGACGCGCTCGCCCCGGTCTTGGACTGGTGGCTTGAGCGTCACCACTGCGTAATAATATAATAATAATAAAAAATTATAAAATATTTATTGCAAATAACTTAAATCTATTACAAACTTATGGGCATAATCTTACATATTAGTACTTATATTTGACATTTTGCCTGAACGTAGTCTCCTTCCGGATGGTGCAGGTAATGACCGGGCATGGCTGCTTCGGTTATTACCTGCACAAAATCGGCAGGGAGGAGACGCCTTCGTGCCACACATGCGGCGACCCTGTGGACACGGCGCAGCACACCTTGGCGGTGTGTGCGCCGTGGGCACAGGCTCGCCACGCATTGGTGGCAAAGGTCGGCCAGGACCTCTCACTCTCTAATATAGCGAGAGCTATATTAGCGACTGAGGATGCCTGGAAGGCCTTTGCCGCATATTGCGAGCATGTGATGGAGGCGAAGGAGGCGGCGGAACGCGAGCGGGAGGCTGACCCTCTCGCCCCCGCGATCCGCAAGGCACGTAGAGGGAGGAGACGACGCCAATACTTGCGTCTCCTTCCCCTGCGAGGAGCAGGTCCGCTTGTGCGTGGGGCTGTAACCCCACCACCGGCATTGCACGGACCTCCTCCTACGCCTGTTGGGGACGGCACGACTCTCTCGGCTGTCCCCATCCCTCCCCCCGACCCCGGGGGGAGAAGCGCCGTGCCCGCCGTGCAGGCGGGCGTCCCTGTCCGGGGGGTGACGTGGTGAAAGGCTCCGAGCTTTGGCCCCATGTCACTCGCCCACCCATGGACAGATGAGGGAAAGTCCCAGGAGTTTTAGTCGGTATGCCTGACATAACCCATCCGTTTCAGACGGATGGGTATGCGTAACGCATTTCTCCTGGGTCACCAAAAAAAAAAAAAAAAAAAGGTACGCCTCTTCTCACTGTTGGAACAATTTGCCCCCTCCTCTGCGTGACCTGGAATCATGGAATCAGTATTCACTTTTAAAAGACGGCTAAAAAACACTTACTCGACATGCAAAAAACGACACACTTACCTTCGGTGATTTCACGTCGCGTGATGGATTTGAGTAGCTCGGTGCCCCGGCACAGGGGGGCGAACATGCTAAAAATCATCATTTCTTTCCCTCTGGCCGCCCTCTTTGATAGGAATAATGGGGGCTGCGTCGCTTACACCAGTAGGTACTCCATATCACTTCCGCCACCACTAGCGGACAATGCCCATCCTCTTCACAATGAGGGTAACTCACATCTCACTTCGACCAAGCCTGTCACAACTATATTGCTCATTTACTCCACACAAAAGTAAATACTACCTTCTCTTCTCACAAGTTTAACTTTTGAATTGTTGTGCAAAGATCACTATATATGTAGCAAGCTAATTGTTGTGTCCGAATCTAACTTAGTCCACTGTATTGTGACACAGGCGTCACAAATGTCACTTTTTTATTTTTTTGCCTCATTGGCCTTGGTACTTAGTCATATTGTGTGATGTGCAGTACACTGCGTCAAGAAAGTCGTGGCAACGGATTTTTCAGGAACTAACGTAATTCCCGTGTTTTATAACACAGAGTATGCGATGCCGCATTTTCTTTGATGTCTCCGTGGTGGCGCCACTGCGTCGCACTTATACAACCACACCCAGAAATTGTATTGTGTTTGTTGTTTTCTTTTTGTTGTACGCTTTGTATTGTACCTGTTGTGTCTTGGTCTAGAATGTTGACTTTCTGTATTAATATTTATTTATGTATTTAATATATATCTGCCACATTGTACACTTCTTTTAATATGTAACATACGTGTATATATCTATCTCCACCTGCATTATATATTATATTCCTTCTTTTAGTTCCTACCTAACTCAAGTCGCAACCAGGTTCCACCAGAATACCAGCGCTGCTGCGGCATCGCAGATAATGCCATAGCAGCAAATGCTGAGGTTGGGACCTGATTGGCCACACCCTTCACTTATTCCTTACAAAATATATATCCACGATTAAATGTTTCCGCTGTTGGACGAGTATCAAATACCTATGCTCTGCACCTATTCATATGTTAAGTTATTCTGTATTATTGTATATTGTTTGTGGCCAATAAATGTATTTTCTTTCTTTCTTTCTTTCTTTCTTTCTTTCTTTCTTTCTTTCTTTCTTTCTTTCTTTCTTTCTTTCTTTCTTTCTTTCTTTCTTTGAAAGACCGACTTTTACTAATTGGATTAGGTTTAAAGAAATTTATTCTCATAAGAAATTTACATTTCACTTATAATGAGAAATACAAACAAAAATATAATTAAATTAAAGTAAAAATGTATTTAATCATCGACCGGCACTCTTTTCCAAAAAGTGTTTCTTGAGTTTGTGTTTGAAAGTCAGCATACACTCACATGTCTTTAACTCATCGGGTAACTCATTAAATAGTTTTGCCCCCTCAAAGAGTACTGTCTTGGTTCCGTAGTTAGTTCGAGGCATAGGGAGTCTAATTTTGATTTTATTACGAAGATTGTGTTTGTTGGTTTTTATGTCAAGTTCTATGTTCGTTTTGATTTTTTTTCCAATTATATTTTTTACTAACATGCATGTGTTGTATTTGTATAAATCTGATATGTTAAAAAGATTAGTTTTGTTATATAGTTGGCTGGTTGGTGTGCGGAACGGAAAATGGTGTAAGACTTTTATTATTTTATTTTGTATGCGTTGCAATTTAGTTAAGTTGGTGTGTGCAGCAGTTCCCCAAACCTCAATTAAATATTCTAAGTGGGTTTTTATTAGAGAATTATAAATAATTGGTCTCACTTTTTTGGGAATACAATTTGAAATCTTGTGGAGTGCTGCTAGTGTTGACGATAATTTGGATATGATATGTTGAATGTGCGCTGTCCAGGTTAATCTATCATCAATAATCAATCCTAGGTATTTCTCCCTATGTGACCTCCTAATAAATTCATTACTGATCTTCAATGGCAAGTGATCTGGAATTACTTTATTTTTAGCCGAAATAATCATGTAGGAAGTTTTGGATATACTTATAGTTAGCAAATTATCTAGAAACCATTCGTTTAATAAATCTAAATCTTTTTGTGCGTCAGTAATAATGTCTGTTATAGATGAGCCAAAATAAAATAAGCAAGTGTCATCAGCGTATAACGTAAGATGTCCCTTTAATCCTAATATTTTTATGCTGTTTACGTAAATTAAAAACAATAGTGGCCCGAGTGTAACCCTGCGGTATACCACATGAGATATTGCTAAATGAGCTCACATAATCACCAATTTTGACGACTTGTCGTCGATCGTGCAGATATGATTTAAACATATCTAGAGCAGTGCCATATACACCTTTGTCATGTAATTTTACAAGAAGTTTTTGATGACTTACTGTATCAAAGGCTTTCTTTAAATCAATAAATATACCCATAACTATATTTTTTTTATCAATATTTGTTTTAATTTTGGTGATCAGGTCTATAGTTGCCGTGAGTGTACTGGATTTTGGGCGAAAGCCGTATTGCTCGTTGATAAGAAATTGCTTTTCCGTTAAGTAGTCATTAAGTCGATTAAATAAGATTCTTTCAAAAATTTTTGACACTACTGGTAATACAGAAATTGGTCTGTAGTTGTTTGGGTCAGATCTGCAGCCAGATTTATGTATGGGACTAACTTTGGCAAGTTTAAGAGAGTTGGGAAATACCCCTACCGATAGGCATTTGTTTATTGAGTGCACAATTTTTTCCACTAATAGGTCTTTTAAACATTTTATTGCTTTTGTTGAGATTCCATCTACTCCAGTACTGCTGTTAACATCTAAGGCGTCAATTATTTTATTCACTTCGTCTATGTTACTGGGTTTTAGATCATTAAGTGTGAAGTCGTGTGAATGGTTGTTTCCGTACGTTAGAATATTATTAGTGTTTGTGTGATGTCTAGGATGAATTTTTTCGGAAAGTTTTGTACCTATCGTTGAAAAGAATGAATTAAATATATTACAGATTTCGTTACCGTCAGTTATCAGATTAGAACCGGACATCATCCTAGAAGGGGCAATACTGTTTTTAGTTTTGTTGGCTGCCAAAGTATTTATAAGTTCCCACATTTTTTTTGGCTGATCGTATGTGTTATGAAACGATTTGTGATAAGTAGTTAATATATTGGGAAGTTCAGCACACATTACATGTGTGCTGCCAACTTCCCAATATAGGTAGGTGTGTGTACAGTTGCTCGCTTGTTGATTCCTGAGTTCGAATACAAATTGATGTTTGTGATGTTGATCAGATCTCTCTCACTAGAGCACTTCGCCAATGTAAGTCCTACGACCCTGTAACCGCTTCTCAAGCCTTGCACTTGACTTGTAAAGCCCTACGGTGTAGCCGTATTTCGTCCCTTGTCGAGCACATGACTTGTAAAGCCCTACGGTGTAGCCGTATTTCGTCCCTTGCCGAACACTTGACTTTTTATTACAATGGCGCTCTAATCAAACATTAGAGGCTTTACCACAAACGTGGAGAGAGTCTGCTTGACTATGAAATCAGCGCGGTCGACCGTAGCAAACAATCCATTTAAATTAGGAATATTAGGATGCATCTGTCCAACGAAATCTTGCCGACCTGAAACGACATAGAAATTATTAAAGTTTTTATAATGTAAAAATATACTCGTAACACTCACAAGATGTGTGGTATTGATCATATTCATGAGTTCTAATCAAACTTCACATAATCAAGGAGCATAATGGCTTAACGACTGTTTAGAAAATCCAATATCTCAACATCAAAGTAACCACTTATATCAGAACATGTTATTAGCAATGCACTACCTTAGCTCATTCAATTGTCACTAATGCAACACTGAAGTCACACAGAAAACAAAATCATGAAGTTCGTTAAACAAAAAGAATCACTTAAATTAGATTGCATCTGTCCTGCATCATCTAACGTCCCTCGACGACATGGAAATTTATTACCAAGTACAATACGTTGTATTGTGTGCGGTCCCTCTAATAGTGGAAAAACCAATTTGGTAATAAGTTTGTTATTGCATAAAAATGGACCGAGATTCCGTAACCTTTATGTGTATTCAAAGTCTTTGTATCAACCTAAATATTTATATCTTGAAAAGGTTTTGGATATGGTACCTGGAACATCATTTAATAAATACAATCATAATGGAGAAATTTTAAGCCCTCATGACGCTTTACCTGATTCAATTATTATTTTTGACGACGTTGCTTGTGAGAATCAAAACAACATTAGAGATTATTTCGCCATGGGACGTCATAAAAATATAGATTGTTTTTACATCAATCAAACTTACACAAAAATTCCAAAACAACTTGTACGGGACAATTCAAATCTCGTCATTCTATTTAAGCAAGATGACATTAATTTGAAGCATATTTATGAAGAACATGTTGGATCAGACATGTCATGGTCCCAATTCCGTGAGATGTGCTCTACCGTATGGAATAAACCATTTAGCTATCTTGCTATTAATAAGGATTGTGACAAAAATAACGGATGTTACCGAATGGCTTTTGATATCTTCATAGTGATAGATGAACATACATAAAAGACGGTTGTGTTATCTATTTACCACTCTCATTCAAGATTTGTAACTGAGTGAATCACTTCAACATGGAGAAAAATCTTAAAAAACAAATAGTGAAATCAGCAGCAGCTGTTAAAAGAAAAGTTGCGATGATAAAAGATATTGAAAATACAAACAATAAAACATTAGAAACTATATTAAAACCTATTGTTGATCCACTTACATTGTTGACCAATAAAAAATATGACACTCCTCTTAAGGTAGAAGAACACTGTGAACCAGTGATGAAAAAAATTAAAAATGACAATAACCAGTCATTTGAAGACGAGAATCAGTCATTATTTGCCTCTGATGAAGATTGTAATGAATCTGATAGTGAAGAAAGTGAATACGATGAACAAGAGCATTACAAAAATAACAACAAAACCCTAGTCCTATCACCGTCCGAAGATCATAATATAAGTGAAGGGTCATTCAAATCTCTACAATCGTCGCCAAGTGTTAAAAATCAATCACTGTCATGGTCTACATCGTCTGAAGTAATGAAAGATGTTCCATTTGGAGTCAAAAATGAACGGGGTAAATTGTTACTAGGCAAAACTCGTGTTTATGATCATGGTGGTATTCTTAAAATAGGATTACTTACTGTCAAAAAACTGCTGGCTTGAAAGAACTTTTATTCAAAAAGAAACCAAATTTGGATGTAGTAACAGATGATGATTTACAAAATTACAAGTTACTTCTAATAGAAACCAATGCTCATCGACGTAACTGTGAGTCATCAAAACCTATTAACAGCAACAAAGGATTTAAATATACGAACGTAATTAAACCTTTGTTTAAATTCTCTCGAAATCCAACTACAAGTGTAGAAAGTATTCCTCAAGGTAAAGGAATTTCACTTTTAAAGACAGTTAAATCAGACACTGATTTAGTTTACTGGGATGACCCAAACGAGTTAGTCGATCGATTAAAGTTACTACTTGCATCTTGGGAAGCAGGTAACACCGGCGTAAATAATGAATTTATTGCAATTATTTCGGAACTGCATGAAGCTGGTATCATAAATGTAGAACTTATAAAGAAGAAACCAGGAAAATTGAGCAGTATTCTTTTAGGAGTCGACCCATCAAGACAGCAATGAACATAGACAAGTTTGGTCATCACGTTCATAAGCGTTTACGATTGACAGAATACATTGGAAACGTTAATGAAACATTGGTGAAATCAGATACAGGACACTACGATCTAAAATCGTCTAAATTACAAGGGTTATTATATCCAACCGAAGATGACGAAGCAGTAAACAAAGCTTATTTAGACAAAACAGTTCAAGAGTTAAGAAATGAGATTGATAAAGTTAAGCTATAAGTTAAATTCCATTTGAAGAATTTGGAAACCTTTACAACAGAACATTTGAATAAGTCATTTTATTCAAAGTTGGAAATAGACAAACTAATTCATGCAAAAAACAAAAATGAGCAAAAAAGACATAATTGACGAACTTCACAAATCAGCTAGAAGAAATTTCCCACGTCGATGCACAGTTATAAAAGGAATTGATGATCTATGGCAAGCCGACCTTATAGATTTACAAAAATATTCGCAACTTAATAAAGGACACAAGTACATATTAGTAGTGATAGATGCTTTGTCAAAGTATGTATGGACAAGTCCCATAAAATCGAAAGAAAAAAGTTGTGTAGTCAACGCTATGCAGCAGATATTTCAAAAATCATCCAGAAAACCTAAACATTTGCAGACAGATCTGGGCAAAGAGTTTTGTAATGATATTTTCGGTATATTGTTAAAAAAATATAATGTAAATCATTATTCTACCTACTCCGTAAAAAGAGCTTCTATTGTAGAGCGAGTCATACGCACGCTAAAATCACACATGTTTAAACTTTTCAGTTTATACGGTTGCTATCGATGGGTGGGTGAAGTTTTAAATACTGTCGTGGAAAACTACAACAACACTATTCATCGCATAACAAAATTTGAGCCTAATAATGTTAATAAGACAAATGAAAAAATTGTAATGTGTAATATAAGCAAAGCGTATAGAAATCGAAAACACATAAAACCAAAGTTTCAAGTTAATGATCATGTACGTATTAGCAAATATAAAGGAGACTTTTACAAAGGTTATACTCCCAACTGGTCAACGGAAATATTTACAGTAATAAAGGTAAATGATACAAATCCACCAACGTATCATTTAGAAGATAAGCATAAGCAGGTTATATTAGGGACTTTTTATGAGTACGAATTGCAAAAAACTAAGTATCCGGATATATACCTCATCGAGAAGATTATTAAAAGAAAAGGAAATAAATATTTTGTAAAATGGTTAGGCCTCAGCAACGAAGAGAACAGTTGGATAGACAAAAAAGAGATAGTATTGTAATATAAATATACGTTTAATACAAACCTATTCATTCTAAGCATATCAATGAGGGAGGGAAGTGGTATTATAGACAGCATAATAAACATTTACCTGGATATCAATTCTGTGGTCCTGGAACAAAGTTACAGAAACGTTTAAAAAGGAGTGATAGAGGTATAAATAAGTTGGACACGGCTTGTATGAATCACGATATCGCTTATAACATCAACGATTCAAACGTTCGACGAAGGGCTGATATACAGCTTTTGAATATGGCTAAGAAAAGATTAAACGCTAATGATGCTAAGAAGGGTGAAAAGGTGGCATCTTGGATAGTCAAAAATGCTATGAAAGCTAAACTCAAGGCTGGTGCGGGTGCCCGTTCATTTATGGCCGCTGTAAAAAAAATTAAATCCCAACTGAAAAAGTTAAAATCTACTGGCAGTAACACAGCTATTAAATACGCATACGCCGCAGCTAAAAAAATATTTAAAAATAAAAAAGGAACTCGGTTGCCTCGCTGTATTCCTCTACCAAAATGTGGAGGACTGTTACCTTTAATTCCGATCTTTGCGGGGCTATCGGCGTTGGGCTCTTTGGCAGGTGGGGCAGCCGGTATAGCAAAAGCAGTGAATGACTCTAAATCTGCTCAAAAAAATCTCCAAGAGTCTGAACGTCATAACAGAATGATGGAAGCGGTGGCTCTTGGCAAAGGATTATACATTAAACCTCATAAAAAGGGTGCAGGTTTATATTTGAACCCTTCAAAAAACTAGTTCAACGGCTGCCTAGACGTGCACTGACTGATTTAGATATATTAGAGCATGCTGCTGATATTCCATATTTCCGAGGAGTATTTATGAGAAATACACTTCCATTGAAACCAAGAAAAATAGAATGCGCAATACTAAATTTGGATAGCTCTGATAATCCTGGAACACACTGGGTAGCCTACGTCAAACAAAATAATTATTGTGAATACTTTGATAGTTTTGGCGACTTAAAGCCTCCATTAGAATTAAGAAATTATTTAAGAAATATATCAATTTGTTATAATTTTGTACGATATCAAAAGTTTGGCACTATAAATTGTGGTCATCTCTGTTTAAATTTTTTAAAGAACTTTTGGAAAAAGCATTTAAATAAGGGACAAAATAAAATATCTCTATCAGTATAAACATGTCTTTCACTGTGTCGATAACTGGAAGAGACTCTTCTTCAATTACAAACTACTCTCCTACACTAGAATTAAGTGGGGAGTATGAGTGCGGCCTTCTGTATTTTTCTACATTCAACTCTATTCCCAATATAGATGAAAGAAATAATACATTTTATTATGGGAATGACGGAGTTATAAAAATACCCGAAGGATCGTATGAATTACAAGATATTTGTGATTATCTTCAGAGCAACATAAAAAATGCTACATTAAAATTAACTGCCAATAACAATACTTTGAAAACAACTATATTTTGTTCGGAAGATGTTTATTTCGATAAAACAGATTCAATAGGTAAGATTTTGGGTTTTGGTCTTGAAACTGTAAAAGCGAATATAAAAACTGAATCAAGGTATCCTGTCAACATTTTACCAACAACCATAGTACGCATCGAATGTGATGTTGTGAGCGGATCATTTGTGAATGGAGAAGCTAGTCATATAATTTATGAATTTGTGCCGAACGTACCACCTGGTTATCGAATAATAGAAATACCTAAAAACTTAATCTACTTTCCTATCAATCAAAGCTCAATAAGTGCAATCAATATAAGATTGTTAGACGAAGAAAATAAACAAATTAACTTACGTGGTGAAGAGGTACAGCTGTATTTACACTTTAAGAAAAAATGTTAAATTTTAATAAAAACTCAGACGCCTCTCGAAATCAAATCAGTTCGAAGAGAACATCGCAGAAAAGAGCACCATATGTCACTAAAAAGAAGCTGACCAAAAAAAATAAGGCATTTTTGAAGATACTTGGTTTGATAAAATGAATGTTTTAAATATCGCACAATCTCCGTCACATGACAACAGCATTGAAAGTTTTGAATTTTATTCATACAAACCATATGTGACAAGTTTCAACAAGAATGATGAAATAAGGATTCCGATTAATCAGCAAGATTTGTACGTGTTACCTGCGCTCAGCAGTTTGTATATCGAGGGCAGAGCTGATGTGTACAAACACAACAATACCACAAAAGAAAAGGAAAGAGTAACAAATGTGCATTTTGTTAACAATTCCGCCTTATTTTTATTCCAAGACATTCGTTATGAAATAAACGGTATTGAAATAGATAGAATCAAAAATACAGGTATTACAACCACAATAAAATCTTATCTATCTTTAAATGATAACGAGTCTAAATGTGCAAATGTTTGGGGTTGGTCCCCTTCTGGTATATCCAATACTATTAATGGTGTATTTTCAGTCTCTATTCCACTTAATAAAGTATTAGGTTTCGCAGAAGATTATCAAAAAATTATTATGAATTGTAAACATGAATTAGTTCTTTTAAGAAGTAACACAAATCTGAATGCTTTGAAGTTAAATGCAGGCGAAGTTGTTCAAGACATAATAATAAATAAAATTGTATGGCGAGTTCCGCATGTCAAAGTATCAGACCGCGAAAGAATTAATTTGTTAAAACATTTAGAAAGAGATCGAGCTATAACAGTCGCATTTCGTAATTGGGATTTGCACGAATACCCATTATTGCCTAAAACCCGAAAACATACTTGGTCAATTAAAACTTCATCGCAGATTGAAAAACCTCGAATGGTTGTAATTGCTTTACAAACGAATCGTAAACATAATGCTACTACGTCAATGGCAGAATTCGATCATTGTGCCATACGTGACGTAAGGGTTTTCCTGAATTCAACCTACTATCCATATGAAAACCTAAATATTAGTTTCTCTGAAAACAAATATTCATTAATATACGAACAATATGCAAGATTTCAACAGTCTTATTACGGACGCCGAGCTGAACCGTTGATGGGTTTAAGAGAGTTTAAAGATATTGCTCCAATGTTCGTTGTTGACTGTTCTCGACAACACGAAGGCTTGAAGGGATCAGTAGTGGACATACGTGTCGAAATAGAATCAGAAACAGAGATACCCGATCAGACTGCTGCCTATTGTTTGATACTGAACGATTGCATTTTTGAATACAAGCCTTTAAGTAATATTGTAAGGAAACTATCATGAATAACAATACGGTCATTGTGGATTTGCAAGGCTTTAAAGATTGGAATAATGAATTTATAGTAAAGGAACTAGTAATAGGCACAACAGAACACACTCGAACATTTTTAATTAAACCTCCATATCCATTCTCAACACTAACGCTCGAAGAAAGGAAGCATGTTTGGTGGTTAGAAAGAAACAGGGGCTACCGATGGAGCGAAGGATACATTGACTATAAGGAATTTAAAAGACTCATTAAACCTTACTTCAGGGAACGCAAAATCTTAGTGAAAGGAGAAGAAAAAGTTAAATGGGTGCGTGAGTTATGTGATCATGAAAATGTGTTGGATATAAGTGATAAAGGTATACCTAATCTAGACACTTTGAATAAACTTTACTGTAAAGATATGTTTGCATACAATTGTTATAATCACAAAAAATATTGTGCATTGAAAAATGTTTTGTGTATTAAAAAATGGTGTTTAGAAAATAATGTAACTTTTTAAGATATTATTAAAAAATATTTTCCCATCCCAAGAAAATCTTTCATTTATTTTCTTTTTATTTCTTGTTTTTTCTCAAAATTAAATTAAAAGGTATATAATAAAAGACCAGTTTTATTTACATTTGCAAATCGTGTATTAACAAATTCAGTAAAACTAAATTAACATTAAATTATTAATTTAACATCACAATATGTCACCACAAAGTTTTTTTGAAATTTTCTTAACTAAACCTTCGGTGATGTCCACAATTTCGTCAACAGGGTCCTTAACAATGTACTGAGCACTAAGCACTACGCTCTCTTCATCTTCCTCTAATGAATTTTCCGACGGAGGATCTTTTGACAAATCCAATATTTTTATTTGTATCATCTTAAACCCTCGACTTTCCTTACTTATAACGAACGACTTTGCAGAAATATTCGTTTTTTTCTTTGGAACTTCGCGTTTCTGCTTTCGTTTTTTTGGTTGGTTCCTTATCAGCTCTTCATAATTTTGAGTGAAGTTTTCTAACGGATCTTGTGCGTATTGGCTGAATATGATATCTGGCGAATCATCCATATCCTGAAATGAATAAGGTCCATTTTAGTACGTAATACGATTTAATAAATCAACATTGACATATTCTTTAATTTAAATTTACATTTTATATAAATAACTTATTAGGTACTTACAAGTTTATTCTGATGGAATTTAACTATGCTGTTGAAGTTGAACTGACGTGAGTTTGGTGTGGTTGGCGCTAAATTTATAAACAGAATGAGGGAATTACTTAAACGCAACGCAATTTTATTAAATCATCATGTATTGTGATTTTGCAATGTAAGATATTAGTCATAATAACACCTGCTTAGTGGCTAGTATGTACAAACCAACCAGCAAGTCCCTATAAGTATTTTTTATAATCAGATTTGTAAAACTGCTTAATTTGTGTGACCTGATTAGGATTACACGTGCAGAAACTTTATTGAAGTGCAGTTATAATCTGCGTTTTATTTCACCTCTTAACTTTAGGTTTTTACAGAATAGCATAAATTTATCTGATTATAACTGAAAATAGAATAGGAGGTATGAGGACTAATAAATTAAACAATACATTACATAATGAATATTTTATTACAGTAATATTAGATATATTAGATTTTATTACAGTAATAGTTAGATACGTAACTTATTTCGTTAGACCTTCCATAACTTTATTTTTATTTGGCAGTAGGCACTATGACCAGTACATGTTTCTAACATGAACTAGTAATAGGTGTACAGATAACAACAGATCAATCTACTCAAATCTGTCGAATTCTTCAATTCAAACTTTACGCCTAAGATATAGGGTTTATAATCAATTATAGATTTTCAGATTAAGGTAGGTTGATCGGTCGTCACCTCTACACAACATAAACCTTTCTGAAATATTACAAAACTGTTAAGATTATTTAACCACATTTAAAATAAAAAAATCAAGAGACAATTGTAGATATAGACTTCAAATTGTGATTTTGTAATGCCCCCAGGACACAGTTGATATGTTATCTTTCAAAACAAATCGCTTATCATCTTTTCGTGATAACGCTACCTTGCTCTGCTCTGTTGTGAAAATTTGATGTTTAATAGATTTAAAATGAACGTTTTTACCTCTCAGCTCTGTCCCGGTCGAGAGAACATGAACATAGTCTGCAAAATTAATTTTTTTTGTAACATTCTTCTTGACTCCTTTTGCTTTTTTAACTCATAATCTGACGTTCTTATACTATATAATTTAGATCGTAATCCAGCACATTCTAATAATATTTTGCCACCCAACTCGTCCTTAAATAAACCAGGAACTTTCTTATTTCTAGGAAAAATATTGAAACAATTATTTGAGTCATAGTTGCTTGTATCAAAATAACGTACGAAATTATCTTTCAGGTCAGAATAAAAGTCGTCTGTTTTAATGGAATACAAAAGACTATCCGTATCTGTATAACATAGAGATAACTGGTTCTTGTAGAAATCTTTCATTACGGAATAGTGAAAGTTGTACATGTGATTTTTTGAAATCTCTAATACTGCGAATCCAATGTAGATAGGTTTATTCAAAACAATTTTTTCACGATTTACTTGTATGGCAACCAAATTTTCATCAAAAACTGATACACTGTGAAAGTTTGGACGAGATATGAGTTGTTCGGCTGAATGGCATTTATTTGTTTTATTTCTTTTATCTTCCCAGGTACTAATAAGTTTTACGTCAACTCTACGTTCTGTATCTTCTAAAGTTTTTCCAAATATGCTATTATTTAATAATTTAAAAAAATCTTGCTCAAACACTGAGCTTGACATCTGTCGCAGATGTGTGTTTAAATCGATGTATTGTTTAAGGAACTGAGATTGTCTGAATGATATTGCTTTATGAATTCGTTTAAGACGTAACCCATGAGCTATACATGTTTTCAAGTGAACATAATGAATGACGTAATTATATTTGTCAAACAAGTTCGGTATGAGTTTCTTATGCATAGCGCCTGGAGGAGCATAGTTCTGAGCACAAAATGGAAGATCATTATGCCAATCATGTAAACTGACAGGATATTCTAAATCAACCTCAAGAATATAACCGTAATCGCTATCATCTGGGATACTCAAAATGTCCTGTTTGAGACATTCTTTTTCACTGAGAAATTTGAATTCACCATAAGGTAAATAACTACACATAGCATAACCGTACAAGTTATTACAATCGATATATACCAAATAATTATTTGGTTCAGAAGGATTAAAATTATCCTGATATGGGTTATTAGATTTAGCATACCTGTTCGAACATAAACAAATACCTCCCCGAATGCCTCTTTGGATCATTCGTATCATTTCTAAATCGGTAAGGAGTTCCAGTTTGACATTTGTCTTTAATAACATAGCATCGAAGCTTAGGCTTGGAGCAGTTAGATAGAATGCAGGATCCAAGTCATAATTATACTTACATGTTTTACGGAACTTTTCGAATATATCAGATAATATTAAAACATCACTTTTCACATATAAGTCGGTATATTGTCCTAGGTTTTGTATGTTAAAAGTATCCCATACGTTTTTTGCGTGTTCATAGTCAGATTGCGTAATAGCTTCATCCTTAAGACTGTTGTAAAAATTGTTAATTGGGGGTAAACAGTTTTCATTATACACTTCCCAGCTAGACATGTAGTCGTAAGGGTAGATACCCTTTCGACACATCAGTGACAGTTGGTGTTTATTTTGACAAATTTCTCGTAAGTAAATAAAATCACTTTCTTCAAGATTTTTAGCTAGTTGTTCAATGCTAGTTCCCAAAAACTTGAAAGAATCAACAAAACGTAGTGCTATAAAATTTTCTTTCGAATGTTGAATAAATTTAGTGAATGAAATATAATTTTCCTTATTTTTTGGAATGACTTTAATGTCACCAGGAAAAGTGCTAAGTTCACGAATGAATAAGTGACAATCGTACCCAGATAAATTATGAAAGAAAACAGGGATAAATTTGGGTATACGAAATTTCAAGTTGCAATAAGAATGACTTGCTCCACGATAACGACCTGTAAAGTGACAATGATCGCGCACTTTGTCACAGACTAACAAATTGGAACATAGGTTACAATATTCAGCGCTTTCAAATTTTTTCAAATCTTCTTCATTAAAGATAATAGGAACAGGATGTTCAGAAGCTGACTCTATATTGCTATAGATTTTTATTACATCTTTTTGTAAAAGCTTAACAAATTGTGAAGCACAGTCAAGTCCTCGGTAGGACACAAGGTGGTTGAGAGAACTATCATGATTACATACAATATAATAAGCAAATGCAGCTGGTATATGGCTCTGGACTTTTGAGGTATATGCTCCCGAATTCTCCGAAATTGGTTGCAAAATCGTTTCAAAATCTGCATAGATGACAAAAGGAACGTTTTGCATGTTTTGATGATTTTTAAATTGTAAAAAAGTGTCTTTTTCAGGCAGAATTGTTACGACTCCACCGCACTCATGCTCGACCTGATTCCTTTTTGATTGAAAAAATAATAAACAGTCCTGACAAAAATTTAATTTTCCATGATGTTTCGTCACCTGACTTCGAACCAGTTTAGGGAATTTTTTTATCCAACAGTAATGAGACTTAGAACCTTTTTCTATGAGAAGCATATTTACATGATTCTTTTTTCTCATCGATGTTTTGTATAAAGGTCCGGTAATATCCTGTTTGTAATTGATACCGTACACATTAACACTTATATTTTCGTTATTTTTTTCAAATGTTTGTATATCTTTTAGTGATACAGGGAAAGACATATTATTTAGATTTAACACGGTACTAAAATGTGGGTATGAAGAGACTCTATTGGGATTCTTCAGTTGCGGATATAATGCGCTCATCACAGTCCAAGCGAAACAATATTCGTCGTTATTTTTCACATTGACGCATCGTTTTGTCATAATTTTTTTCGACAAATCCAGATAGGAAGATCCTCTTAGTGGGACATACTTATTGATATTGGTTTCAACATACATAATATCTAAAATAGACCATCCACTTCCTTTTTCTTGAAATTCATTAAGTTTTTTGCACATTGCTTGTGAAATATTATTTAATAAATCATCATAGTTATAATTTTGATACAAAGAAATATTTTTAGTCGCAAACGATTTGATCTCCATTGAATCATCTTTAGGTTGTATGACTTTAACAAAAAGTTCAAAGTTAACTTTAATATTGACATGTTCTAAAATCGCTTTGTCTAGAATCGCGCGCAGCCTTGAAGAGGCTGCCTGCAAGTAGTCTGCAGGTGACGTAACGGCCACGTCACAACCGTCAGACGCACGCGCGCGGTCCGCGCTTATGCGATAAGAAACAATGCGTCCTTTAAACGCAGAACTAACCTTCTCAACTCCTGTATCAAAGTAGACTGCAGTATTATTTTTATGCAAAGTACTTCGTATGTGACCTGGGAAGGCTTTACTTAAAATCGACCTTTGACATACTGAACAGAAAATACTCTTATTTTTAGACATTATAAATAAATGTGGAAAAGTTTAATATAACAAATGATAATAATAATGTTACAATGAAAGCCAATGGCCAATACAGCGCCTTTTTTATTTCCCTGTAATATCGACAAAAACTTACTTAATATGATAACTATACTTCTAAATACAGTAAAAGTAAAGTTATAAAGGTTAGAAAATAATACTTGAATGAACTGGTTCCTTTCGGTATGTAAACTAATAGGTACGCATAACTTGTCTCGAACTGAGATTAGATATAGTAGTCGTTCAACAAAACTTATTTATTACATTAAAATTAAAAAACCGGCCAAGTGCGAGTCGGGCTCGCGCACAAAGGGTTCCGTAGCAGCAAAGTCCAAAATTACAGTTAAATCAACCTATCTCAAAAACTATAAGAGATACTTTGATCAAACCAAAAATCGTTGAAAGAGTTAATTAGCATGCATCACCTCTATTTTTTTTAGAATTTTATACCCCGTAGTTATAAAAATAGAGGGGGGGGACATACTTTTTACGACTTTGAGAGCTGATATCTCAAAAACCGTTCACTTTAAGAAAAATGTTTTTTAGAAAACTTTATATCATTTTAAAAGACCTTTCCATTGATACCCCACACGGGTATGTACATCGAAAAAAAAAATTTCATCCCTCAGTTACATGTATGGGGGGCCCCACCCCCAATTCTTTTTTTTACTATTTAGTGTCATATTTTTGTAGCGGTTCATACAACACATATTCCCATCAAATTTCATCACTGTAGTACTTATAGTTTCCGAGTAAATCGGCTGTGACAGACGGACAGACGGACAGACGGACATGACGAAACTATAAGGGTTCCGTTTTTGCCATTTTGGCTACGGAACCCTAAAAAGGCGCCACATTCCATACAAATCAGCATTGTCATTTAACAATCACTACCAGAGACAAAATAAACACATCCTTGTTTTAATTTTATACCTACTGAATCAGACAAATTTAAAAAAAAAAACTAAAATAGTATTAACTTAGATATTTACTTCTACTATTTTACTGAATCAATACACACTAAATGAAGAATTCAAATATAAATCATAACAGAAATTAATGTACAGTGCTTCAATAAAATAGTATAGGTTAAAATAGTTTTTTGAACATTTGTCTGGTTCAGTAGTTATAAAACTAAAACAAGGGTGTGCTAATTTTGGCTCTAGTAGTCGCCTTAAGCGACAGTAAAGTTTAAAAGTGACCCGATGTATAGTATCGGATGAAAGGTCTAATTAAAAAAATATATATATATTTATAAAAATGTTTACGTACTTTATTTTTTCTTATCGGCGTAATATATCGGTTCACTTTTAAATCTTTTTTTGCTACTCTCAAAAACTCTTTTTAAATTTTGCCACAGAGGATCTTCTACATCGATTTGGAGCCTCAGTTGAGCGCTCCACTTATCGTATCGGTCGTAGGGTGACAGTTCGTGAATGTCGGCAGTATTGAACACACGAATGTCGACAAAAACGGATCCGTCATTAAACAAAGCCGCTTGCCTGGTGACTCCTCCGGCGACGCGCCGTGACAACGATGACCAAAGCGGCTGCTGCTCACCTGGCTTTGGCGGCTCGATCTCGTCTCCAAATAAGTCTTTTTCTATGGAGCTGGTGATAGTCTTCAAGCTGTACAACAATGATTTACCATTAATCAATGAATTGAGTGGATGATTTTATATTTTATTATTTAGAGCAAAGGAACGTTTATGTAATTGTTATACATAATTTAAAAATTTACATTTATTTAGGACGGACTAACAGTAAATAGTTATCAAAATAGAAACAAACCTCGACTTCTTCTTAGACTCCTTCGAAGTCTCGACAGGGTTCTTTCTATTAGAACTCTTCCTTACACGTTTGCACGGCGGCGAGCTGTAAACAGTGTTATAAAAAATGTCATTCATGGATTTTGCATGTACAAGGCAAGTACTGCTCGGTAGAGAGTATGAGAAAGGTAAAAATATAATTTGAACCAGGTAACGTAATTCGCTATGTAACCCTACTGACGTTGTGGCACTATGTCTTCACATAAATGCAGAGGTCTTGGATTTGATATAACAATTAACTTATTCCTTTCGACTTAAAAAAGACAAATAGTATCCATTGATAAAATACACACCTCACTTCTTCTGAATCAGAAGGCTTGTCATAGTCAAAATCGCGAAAGGCAGCGTTCGACTTTTTTCTCCCGTTCGAAGAAGAGGCACGCTTCCCTAGTTTAGACTTCTTCGCAGAGGTCGTTAAAGGTGAAGATACCAAACTATAAAAAAATAAAATAAAAATAAGTTAATGCACTCAGCAGTACCGCATTCGTAAGAGCAATGGTAGCTCTATGGATAAGAACGCAACATCCAAGCGGTGCTCATGGTTCTAATACGAGCTTACACCTCTAGATTATCCAAAACATATCACATAACATATAAGTATATCATTACCTCTACGGTATATCATGACCTAAAGGTTCCTAGGCTATTTTGGATAACTGTTTGAACGTAACCGGGTTAAATTTAAAGGATGGCAGCGCACTTGTGACTCCACTGATGTTACGGGTGTAGGCGGTGACAATCGCCATCAGGTGAACCGGCTGCTCGTCTGTCACCTATGACATGAAATATGTATAAATGTATATATCCATAAAATCGATAAAATATCTATATACCTCTCGTTTTCACAATCGGATGACAAGTCCGATTCTGAAGCAAAGATAGCGGCAGCCTTCTGTTTTTTGTATTCTGACCTAGAAATCCAAATTTATTTATTTTTTTATGATTAGGTGGCAGACGAGAAAATGGATCACCTGATGGTAAGCGACGAATTACTATTAAAACTATAAATCACGGTAAATAAAATTTTAACAACTTTAAAACTCACGAACATTATCACTTGTAGGTATAGGTTGCAGGCCGCTGAGTAACACGCACGAAGCAACGATGAACAATAAGTAATCCATCAGTCGAAGTGTAAATCAGATCCAAATTTCACGCACACTTTTGTACGTAAACACAAATTTAATGCACACATTGAATCCTATATATTGTCATCAAATTTACTCAAGCGAAGTAACAAATAAAAGTTTTAGATTACATGCATGTCATCATTTCTATGAAAAATATTATAACTTAATTATCAAAAAAGTTCAAAATCAAAAAATTAATTTATTACATCAAGACTTTATCTAGGTCACACGTCTTTGCGCATCGCGTCATAATGCTATCGTAAAATATGATCACATAAACAATTCCTGCATCGCGATATGTAAGTTTTAGGTCTGAGTTTGGATATATACACAATTGAAACAGAGGCTTAGTGGATGTCACCTGGGACCCAATCACTTTAGTAGGAGACGGCCGCTCCAAACGAGTGTAGTAGGTCTAGGGTGATTATCTGAGACTTCTGTAATGATAGTCATTAGCTTGGTACGGCCGGCCGAGCTGATTTCATAGTCAGGCAGACTCTCTCCACGTTTGTGGTAAAGCCCTTATAATGTTGATTAGAGCGCCATTGTAATAAAAAGTCAAGTGCTCGGCAAGGGACGAGATACGGCTACACCGTAGGGCTTAACAAGTCAAGTGCTCAGCAAGGCCTGAGATGCGGTTACAGGGTCGTAGGGCTTACATTGGTGAAGTGCTCTAGTGAGAGAGATCTGATCAACAATTGTATTTTGAAATCACATTGGTTGTCTCCGGACTGTCAAGTTGCATCGTGTTGCCCCGAGTCAGGAACAGTCCGGAGACGTAAACCCTTTATGCTCCTTGATTATGTGAAGTTTTTACATTTTAAAAAGTTAAACAGAGAACACTTTAATAATTTCTATGTCGTTTCAGGTCGGCTAGATTTCGTTGGACAGATGCATCCTAATATTCCTAATTTAAATGGATTGTTTGCTATGGTCGACCGAGCTGATTTCATAGTCAAGCAGACTCTCTCCACGTTTGTGGTAAAGCCTCAAATGTTTGATTAGAGCGCCATTGTAATAAAAAGTCAAGTGTTCGGCAAGGGACGAAATACGGCTACACCGTAGGGCTTTACAAGTCATGTGCTCGACAAGGGACGAAATACGGCTACACCGTATGGCTTTACAAGTCAAGTGCAAGGCTTGAGAAGCGGTTATAGGGTCGTAGGACTTCCATTGGCGAAGTGCTCTAGTGAGAGAGATCTGATCAACATCACAAACATCAATTTGTATTAGAACTCAGGAATCAACAGGCGAGCAACTGTACACACACCTACCTATATTGGGAAGTTGGCAGCACACATGTAATGTGTGCTGAACTTCCCAATATATTAACTACTGTGATAGTAATTTTCTTTGCATGTCTTAATCATCTTCTTGACATTCTCTCGATGTTCTGTAAATAACTTTTTTATTTCTTTATTATGCGGGTTTGTCTTCGTTTCCTTCCATAAATCATTTCTTTTGTTAATATTGTCAATGATATGTCTATTAATCCAGTCCTTCTGAGGTGGGTTGAGTATTTTAGTTTTCTTTACTTTGCTGAGTTCGATTTTTTGTAATATATACTTTTCTAATGTGGAGTAATCATCATCACCGTCATATTCTGCCTCCAAAACGCTATTGTAAAGTTTTTCATAATCAAGAGCAGTATATTCAATTTTTTTATTTACTGAAGGGACCAGTCTGCCAATTTCCAGGTAAAGTTGTTTGTGGTCTGAAAGTGAAGATTCAATAATTGAGAGACTGAAAGAATGGTTATGAATGTTTGTGGTAACATGGTCTATTATTGTCTTTGTTGTGCTCGTTTCTCTAGTACAGTATGTAGGATTGACGTTGTTCAATAATTTGTATCCACATTCTTTTATCTCATTCTTGTATTTCGTGACATTTCCACCCTTGTCGATATAGCAGGTCGATGTTGTAATCGCCAAATACTACAGTTCTATTACGTTGATCCAATTGCGAGGAGTATATATCCAAGAAACCATCCATGTCAGCGTCTCCATCGGGTTTATATATAACTCCGACATTTAGTGCTAGCTTTTCCAAATAAATCCACAAATAATGATTCCTGTTTTCAATAAGGTTTTCAGTTATGTCAAATTTTAAAGTGTTGTGTACGTAAATAGAGGTACCTCCTCCCTTGCTATTTTTTCTATAGTTGTAGACGTGGGTGTAGTTTGGGATCGTGTACAACTTAGCATCCTCTTCAGAGACAATCCATGTTTCAGTAAAAATCAGAAGATGAGTTATTTTTGATATGGCATGTAATATGCATTTTATTTCGTCGAATTTGCTCTTGTTTCGGATGCTGCGCAGATTAGAGTAAAAGAAACGTAAGGATGATGACTTATGAGGAATGTCTTCGTATTTATTGACTACTTGATGACTCACATTAGCAGAGTGGTCGTAATTCCGTGGTATTGCCGATACTAGTTTTTTTGATCAGATTTATTTTGTGTTATACGGGGTATTCCTTTAAAGTATTTAATTATGAGGTCCTTTTCACCGTTTTTTAAACGTTCATCCAATTCCTCTCTGACAGTCTGTAGATAGCGTTTCTGTTCTGGGGTTTGGTCTGAGTAGATTTTAATATTCTCTGAAAGCTTCTTTCTCTTTTGAAGTAACATTCTTGGTACATTATTATTATCAAAACAGATTTTCAGTGGTCGATCTTTATCCGCTTTGTATTTACCTAACCGTATTGCTTTTATGGGTTTAGGATAATTCTCGATCAAGGAATTCGCAATCTTTGTGAACTCTTCTATGTCATGTAATTGCCGAGCAGCATAGTTCCGTTCCTCTTTCTCAGGTATGCCTACTATTACGATATTATTTTCGCGTTCCGATCTATCTTTTAGTTCTGAAATAAGGCTTTCGCTGTTGAGAAATGGTGACTTACTCGTTGATGGGATGCTGACAGAATTTTCACCAAGTTTCAGAAGTGAAATTTCTTTTTCAATGTTTTTAATCTTCTCCTGTGTTTTGGTATTATCAGACTTAATATTGGTAATCATCGCTCATCAGCTGTAATTGCTTGGTGAATAAATCTGTTGCTGATTTGATTGTCTTCAGTTCACCTTTTATTTCGCTTATTTCATCACATATAAATAATATTTTTTTATCTTGTTTTTCAGTGAAATCCTTAAAAAACGCCATTATTTCTGTTTTGAAATTTTGCATGTCTTCTTTTTGTTCTTTTAGATCGATACACTCCTTCCGCTTTCTGATATTCAAGTTTACAAATCTTTCCCATTCATCCGTATTTAAGTTGGGTACCGATCCGCCACCTGAGCTTTCTCGCAATGGCGCGCTATTTGGTGGAGACCTCTGTACACTCATATTTATTTCGTTCCGTGTCGATCACCGGTGCGGCTTTACAAATGTAATTTGTTCCGTGTCGATCGGCCGCTGAGCTTTACTTTGGATAGGTACTCACGGCTCGCAGTGCGGTGGCGATGACTAATCGACGACTCGGTGCACGGTTCCTGCTATCTTATGTGAGGTAGGTCAGGGTTGTTATTACTTGTTATGTTATTTCTTCTCAGATCTCTGGAACGCGGCGATGTTTCGGAAAACTGTTTTCAACACCTTGTAGGTTGAATATTCACAAGTATTTTGATGGTTATTTGGCCGAAATCAGGAGACTTTTAACTATTTTTCGGGGAAATAATACGGAGCGCGGACTCAAACACAGCCGTTTGACGTTAGCCGTCGACGATAATCATTCATTATCATTCTGAGATTCATTAATTTGTAACACGTCGTTACCTATTTTAGCTATGTTTATAATTCTATCCTAATATTTCTCCACTTCTAACGCCATCTAGCGAGAACAAACCTAATTTCTTTCTAATCTTTGACAGCAATCATTTATTTGAGCATTAGATTTTTCTTTCATCGATTTTGATACATTTCATTGATTTTCAATTAAATAAATACCACTTTTATTAAAACAATTAATTTCAATAAAATTAGATGTTTGTGGCCAATTTTGTATTTTTCTGCATTAACTGCATTTCACATTTTCTTTTTAAGGCGTATGATCATATATATCCTCTACCTTCAGTCTATTGATTAAAAAAAATATATAGATTACTTTATGAATTTTGACGTCTGCCATTTGCTTCTATTCTTGTGAGGTGTCCTGAAGCACATTTAAATTTATTCTTGTGAATTAATCTCTCGATTTGCGTCCAAAAATTTTTTGGTGACGCCATGTGTTGGTAAGTAGGATTGGTTATGTAACCTAAATTTTCATATTTTACTATATTCCTCGCACATGCTAAGCCATTGTCTGTTGTTTTAGGCAAATGATGTCACCCCTTTTATTATATTTTGTGATGGGCTCAATACCTCCTGCACCACGTCTTCTCATAATGGGTGAGCATGCTTTCACACTTTCTGTTTCCTTTTTATTTGCCGCCTTTATTGTGCCTAAAAGCTCTTTACGCATCTGCCGAAGAAGAAGAAGTTTTATGCATATGATATGATAACCTATTTTATCTTTGTAACCTTTTCTAAGAGACTATCCCCTTGATAGGAGTCTTGTTACTTTGAACTTTTTCTAAGCGGCATAGACTAAGCTGTAATATTTGTATTTTTATCAGGATAATCCTCGGGATAGGAGTCCTGTTTAATTAAATGTGATTTTGATACGGCCTAGATTAAGCCTAGCTTTAATACATTACTTGTTTAAGATCATTTAAGTTCTTACATAAAAATTTAACTTTGAAAGCCAGAAACAAAAATTATCTTTTTAAAAAGCATGTATTTTGCATATTTTTTAAAATAAATATTCAGCCCTCATACTCAAACTCTTTTTATTCATCTCTCACTTTCTAGCTAGGTAGTTTAAAAGCTAGTGGCGCCCTCTCTCAGCTCTCTGTTAGAATCCTGCGAGCGCTTCAGAAACCACGGAGCTAGCATTACCATCAGCCACTCAACATCTTGGCTCAAAGGGTTACAAATTATGCTTTCCATTGTTACTGCAAATGGTCGTGCTAACTGTACAATTTCATTGACGTGATAATCATTATCAAAAGGGTGTGGGTTTTCAATGGGGCATAATCTAGAAAGAGAATCAGCGATGTTATTCCTTCCAGAACAATGTACAATTTTGTAATTATATGACTGCAATCGTAGCACCCAACGTTCTATTCTTGCGCAAGGTTTGGATCGCGGTCCAAATATTACCTGCGTTGGCGTCAGGTCAGGCTACCTAATTAAGAGAGGGCACCACTGTGAGAGATAGTACTGCTCCTGAGATATTTTATAAAATTTATTCGAAAAAGTTACTTTTTCAACAGTAAAAGTTCATTAAAATGTTTATTCTTACGTATTGAACTTGAAAAATTGTTATCTAAGATATCTCAAGCAAATTAAAGACGTTATAAGGTGAAGTGAAAACCCGCCAAAACATTGTGTTTGTGTATAGAACTTGCACATATTTTACTTCCAAAGGAAAAAACGTTCAAGACCATTAAAGTCAAACGAAAATAGATACTTATGGACCAAAAGGTATTCATTTTCTTCATTTGGTGATAATAACCTAAAAAATAACATTTTTTTCCAGTCATCTACCTCTATTTTATTGGCTTTAAAATTAGTACAGCCATCTAGTATCTGGCGAGATCACTATCACTGCCAAGATATTGACCTATAGCAAATAGAGACGTTACCCAATATTATAGCAGACACTACCAGTGTCTGACGCTAGAGGGCGCTGTTTCACAATCCTGAGCAATATTTGATAAAACTATAAAGATACACCAGATGGCGTCAACCGATGTGTGTGCTGGTTGCCATCAGAAACTACCAAAGCGCGAATATCTTACTTGTACGCTATGTAAGTTATCCTATGACCTGGAATGCGCTAACGTGTCTAGTAAAAGATTTTATAATAGTATGAGTGCAGAAAATAAAAAAACATGGAAATGCCAAGCCTGCTATTGCAGTCTCCCGAAAAGCGACAACACTAACACCCCTATACGTCCTCGTGATCGGGAAAAATTGGAACTGTCTCCACCTGATAATACAAATGTCACAATAAGGAATAAAACAATGAACCAACTGAGCATAAATACAAGTTCAGATGATACAAGTTTAATCGGAGATACAATTAATAATGAAAATAGCCTAATGATACAAAATTTAAGTGAAATAATACACCAACGCTTACGAGAAAATAACACATCGCTAATACTAGAGTTGAAAAATACTATCCAACAAGAAATTCATAGCGCTATCTCTAAATTTAAAGAAGACATACAACAGCAAATTACCAAATTATTCGAACAAAATGACATCAGAAGAAAGGAAATAGAATGTTTAAATACAAAAATCAAAGATATTTCTGAAGAAAACGAAAAATTAAAAAAGGAAATGAAAAGAATCGAAAATAGAATAAACCCAGAAAATAAAATAAATTTAGAAAATGAATCCTCATGTGAAATAAAAAAGAAAAAAATAGTTTTATACGGATTACCCGAATATCACAATGAACCTGAGTGCGAAATCTATAACAGGCTAACCGATATTTTTTACAACATAATAGAGATTGATGTGACAGGCTACGTAGAAGATGCGTACAGGATCGGTAAAAAGAATAATAAAAATCGACCACTGGTGGTAGAATTTATCAGCAAGCGACTGACAAAACTCCTACTTGAAAATAAAAACTACTTCAAAGGTACCGGATTGTTTATAAGCGAATTCATGGATACAAATGAACAGAAGGAAAATAGGAAGATGAGGAATGAAATGTTCGAGACTAGAAAGAAAGGATATTACGCAGTTATTATAAATAAACAACTATATATAGATGGCAAAAAAGTTACTAAAGAAGAAGACAATTTTACTCTCAAGGATAACAAAGCAAAAAATATTAACAACGAACAAAAAAATACAGAATCAAGGAAGCACGGAAATGAAGAACAAATTAATCAGTTATTTCGGTCACACACATGCACCTTTTAAAGTACTCTTTCAGAATATACAAAGTATTTATAATAAACAAGACATACTCGAAGCATTTCTGGAGCAAAACACTAATTATCAAGCACTATGTATATCTGAAACTTGGTTATCTCCGGAAAAATTAAATATGATTCAGGTACACAACTATAAAGTAGCAGCATCTTACTGCAGGACGCTTCGCACTGGAGGTGGAGTTTGCATTCTGGTAAAAGATCACATAGAATACATAGAAAGAAAGGAAATATCTGACATGTCAATAGAGTATGCCTTGGAAATTTGTGCAATAGAACTTATAAAAGAAAATATTTTATTATTAAATCTTTATTTTAATGGAAAGAAGGAAGACATATTTTATGAACAATTACAAAATATCCTTAACTATATAACGAAAAAATTCCCTAAATATAAAATTATTCTAGGAGGAGACTTCAACATAAATACACTACAAAATAATACCAAAACAAATAAACTCTTACATTTTATGTTAGAATATAAATTAAAACATCTAATTAACAAAATAATACCAAAACAAATAAACTCTTACATTTTATGTTAGAATATAAATTAAAACATCTAATTAACAATCCTACTCGAATCTCGAAAACTACTGCCACATGTCTAGATCAAATTTTTATCAACTTTCAAGAAAATAATATTTATGTTACGACTGAAGACTTTGGTCTTTCAGATCATATGGGTAATATAATTCATTTAAAAGTATCTACTCAAAATAAGCACATAAAATGGTATACTGAAAAAAGAAAGTTCAATAAAACAAATATAAACAAATATAGAGAACAACTTAATTCAATCGACTGGTCAAACTTACTAAGAAACGACAAAGATGTAAATTATAACTATAATATATTTCATCAAAACTTACAAACCATCTTAAACGATTGTATACCTAAAAAAAGAATAACAATAAAACATAAATATAAAAAATATTGGCTCACAACAGGAATAAAGAAATCATGCTACAATAAAAGATTACTGAAAATCCTCACCATAAAGTCAAACAATAACACAATATTGTCTAACTATTATAAGAAATACGAAAAAACTTTAAAAAAAGCAGTCATAACATCAAAAAAATTACATTACATTAACAAAATAAAACATTCTAGTAATAAAGTAAAAACGACGTGGCATATCATTCGCGAACGTACAAATAAAGTTAACTTAAAAATAAAGAAAAATATAAAACTGCAAATTAATAATGAAATAATCACAAATCCAAAACGAGTGGCTGACATCTTCAATAAATACTTTTCATCTGTTGGAGAGACCATCCACCCGCAAGCAAGAGGACTCCCTGTTCTTCACCCATCTGTGAATTCAATATTTATAAATAATATCGAGTTCAGTGAAATTAACAAAATATTAAAACAATTAAAGAATAAAACGAGCCATGGCATTGATGATCTTCCCCCAATGTTATTTAAAAACTGTGCAAACGAGTTAACATATCCATTGTGGTTTTTAATTAATCAATCCATTAATGAAGGCATTTTCCCGGACCAACTAAAGCATTCTCTTATCAAGCCAATCCACAAGAAAAATATAAAAACGGATCCAACTAATTACCGCCTCTATAGCTCTACTACCCACATCATCAAAAATATACGAAAAAGTAATTCATGACCGCATCTATAGATTTTGTGAAAAATATAACATTTTAAGTGAGTGTCAGAACGGATTTCGTAAAAATAAATCAACTATATTTGCAGTTTTTAAGTATATACAGGAAGTACACAATATAATTAATGAGAAGAAATATGCCATCGGTATATTAATAGATATGACCAAAGCCTACGATAAAGTGCAGTATAATATTCTATTAAATAAATTATACGATATAGGGATTCGAGGTGCAAGTCATAATTTGTTAAAATCATACCTTTATAATAGAAAACAAACAATAGAAATAGAACACTTTAATTTACAAACCAAAACCATCGAAAAAATAAGATCTGACACTATACCTGTAAATGCTTCAATACCCCAGGGCAGCGTCTTGGGGTGTCTGTTATTCTTAATCTACATCAATGATTTTGCTGAAGCTTTAAATGAATACTGTGTTATGTTTGCAGACGATATATCTATACTTATAGCGAGCAATAACCCAACACATCTTAACGAAAAACTCACCACTATTCTCAATAAAACAAAAGACTGGCTGGCAGAACATAATCTACAAATAAACTTATCTAAAACAGAAGTAATGTCTTTCCACCCTCACGATTAAACTTAAATTTCAAATCAAATTTCGACGACAAAGACTTTGAATTCAAAAATGTAAATCAACACACTCTATTAGGTCTTATTATTGATACCAATGTAAACTGGAAGCAACATATCACTAAAATACACCGTAAATTAAGCAGTTTTTTATATGCATTACAAGAAATAAAAAAAACCACAGACATACCGACTGCGATAACCACCTACTACGCCTACGCATACGCGTGGCTCAGTTACGGCGTCATCTTGTGGGGAAGTAGCACGGATGCGCCTACTTTATTAACCATGCAAAAAAAACTAATCCGAATTATAGCCAACATAGAAAGCACCGATAGTTGTAGACCATATTTTGCAAAATTTAAAATCCTGACTCTTCCCTGCATCTATATCTACGAAATGTGTAAATTTGTTCGCAAATACCCCACCCTATTCACCAAACGAGATGACAATATTACAAAACATAAACTCCGCCCCAGAAATAAATTAGCACTACCAAATTCAAATATTAAACACCACTCTTCGAGCCCATTATCAATGTCAATAAAATTGTACAATAATTTACCGGATTATCTAAAAAACATAAAACATGATAATAACTTTTAAAAAAAGCTCTCAAAAGTATATTATTAAATTTTTTTTATTATAATATAAAAGAATATTTAAATGATAAAAATATTCAATAGAATGAAAGGAATAATTAGTATAAATTAAAGCGATAATGCAATAAAACTAATATATTACCACAGAATAAATAGATATTACTTATAAACAGACAGATATATATATATATATATATATATATATATATATATATATATATATATATATATATATATATATATATATATATATATATATATATATATATATATATATATTACAGAACATATGGCAATGAAAACTGAATAATATTAAAAAACAATTTAACGCATAATAATTAATCAATACTTAATTAATAATCTTTTCTTTTTGATCAATGGTGTTCCTCCTCTCCATTTTTGTTGTGCCCGACAGGGTTCATAGTGATCTATTGTGTATACCTATGTTTAAGATCTTATAATGTACACTGTGAAATGCAAATAAAATATTGAGTATTGAGTATACCTCTAAAGGTTTGTGGTCTGTGACTAACTCAAATTATTTCAAACCATAGAGGTACATGCTGAAATGTTCAATAGCCTACACTAATGTCAAAGCTTCCTTCTCCGTCTGACAGTATCGTTTTTCTACATCGGTTAAACTCTTATGGCCATAAGCAATAACTCGGGGTCCATGTGCTTCAAATTGAAGGAGAACTGCACCTAGCCCTACAGGACTGGCATCTGCAATGACTTGCGTTTTGTCGTGAGGGTCGTAAAAGCCTAAAGTGCGAAGGTTACTTAAACTTCTTTTTAGTTCAGCAAAAGCAATTACTTGTTTTTCATTCCAAAAATCAGTGATATCAGCGTGTTTGGAAAGCTTTTGCCGTAAAATTTTGCGAATCGGTTCAGTGACTGTGGCCAAATTGGGGATTCACTTTCCTATGTAATTTACGAAGCCTAAGAAGCTCTGAACTTCCTCTATGGTTTTTGGTTCTGTGAAAGATGATATATTTTTGACGTATTTACCTAAAGGTTTAATCCATTCTGAAGACAGTTCATGACCCAGAAATTCAATTTTAGACTGATTGAGGATACATTTATTTTCGTTCAGTAGCACATTATTCAATTTAAGGGTCTGTAAAACTTTCTTCAGTCTAGAATTATGGTCTTCGTTGCTTCCAAACGTGATAATATCGTCAATAAAATTGATATCGCCATCACAAGACAGAAGCATCCTTTCCACGATTTTTTGAAAATGTTCGAGTGCACATGATATTCCAAACATTAATCGCTTATAACGAAATAATCCCTTGCTAGTAATAAAGGTAGTTATGTCTCGACAGTCTTCTCTAATTTCCACTTGATGGAAAGCGTCTTTAATATCCAGCTTAGGGAAAACTCGAGCTTTACTCAGTTTGGGTAAGAGCTGAGTCATAGTAGGTAAAGGATGATTCTCCCGCATGATAGCTTTATTTGCACCCCTTATGTCAACGCACAGCCTTACATCGCCGTCACTTTTTAGTATCGGTACGAGTGGGGACACCCAACTTGCTGCTTTATCTACAGGTTCAATTATATCCTTTTTTACCAATTCGTCTAATTTGGCATTAATTTTATTTTCAAGTGGGATAGGCACTCCTATACGGCTGGCAAATAGGAGTAACAGATTGGTCTATAGCAATTTCAAGTTCGATATCTTTAAATTTGGGAAAAATATCTGACTGCGTGTCTAAAAAATTTAAACTTACCCCTAATTTTAGCACGTTAAGCTTTAAAAAGCTGTTTCTTTACCCTGTAAGTTACGCGTGCTATTTTCTATGACGTAAAATTTGGCTGATTGTTCTTTAAGACCAATTGAAATTGATGCTTTAAACGAACCTAGCACCTCAAGGAAAGGAAAGGGGATCTTTCAATCCATATGCCACAAACACCTGATCTGAGCCACTTTGTTCGCTTGAAACAACAACCGCACTTGATTTCAAATGTTCCCATGTCTTGTCGTCAATTATATTAGTTTTACTGCCAGAGTCAATTAGCATTTTCACATTGACACCCCCGACTTGACATGTTATTTTGGCATCATCATCTATATGAAACACGTAGTTTATATTAGGTGGAGGTCGATTGTCCTGCTCTTTGGCTTGTGGATTGCTTGACTGTTTAGTAGACTGTTCATTTGGTATTGTTTTTTTTTAGCATATTTATGTAATTTGTTTATAGTTGGCACTGCTTTTCGCTTTTCTTGCCTAATAAGACATTGATTTTGAAAGTGACCTCTGAAACCACATTTTGTGCATATTTGGTCTTTTGCACATTGCAACAAAATGTGCCTGTATATATTAGTGCCTGTAGCTGTAATGTGCCTGTAGTATTAGTCAATTCGGTCGGAGTAATGACCCGATTAAGTAAATACCTACAGTAAAAATTTTAGGTTAGTTATATACGTAATTATAAAATTGTTTATACCGTTAAACAAATTAATTAGTTGATAATATAAAAGTACCCCCATCATATTTGTTTCAAAATGTAGCGAAATAAGCTTTCTGTACTTGCAAATCGTCCCAACATGTCTCAACTACCAACTTTAGAGCATTTTGACTGCGATGGTGATTGAAGTTCATTAGGATAGAGATGGGAGAAATGGAAACGTGCTTTAGACATTTACCTTTTGGCTACCGGAGTAGATACACCGCAGAAAAAGCGAGCGATTTTTTTATGTACCGCTGAACTTGCTTTACAAGATAGTTGAGTTATTTTATTTTCTTTGCCCACTCCCACACCTTCAATATTCCTACTCAAAGTATCACTACTAAATTGTCACTACCCTTTGTGTATTGAATTTCATAATCGAATTGTTCTTAATAGGCAACCCATCTGGCAACACGTGCACTAAGCAACGTTCATGATTTAACAAATGTTAGGCTCTTATAATCTGTCTTAATGACAACCTTTGCACCCCTCAAATAAGTTTTAAACTTCTTTAATGTGTAAATAATGGCAAAAAACTCTTGTTCACTAACAGTCCATCTGGTTTGGGCTTCTTTGTAGGCGAATGAACAAAAGCCTATTATCTTTTCTAAACCGTATTTATCTAATTGATAGACATAACCGCCTAACCCGACTGAGCTTGAGTCAGCCTGAACAAAATATAAACCATTGAAATCTGGTTGGGAAAGCATTACACTATGTGTAAACGCCTTTTTTTTATTGTCAAAAGCTTTGTCTTCTTTATTACCCCATACGAACTTAACGTTAGCTTGTAATAATTTGTACAATGGATCCGTTAAAATTCCAAAATCTTTTATGAACTTTCTAAAATAATTCACGAACCCTAAGAATGAACGTAATTGTTTTATAGTCTTCGGCCTGGGATAGTTCAATACTGCTTCTATTTTCTCTGGGTCCAAACTCACGCCCTCCGTACTAAGAATGTGACCTAATAATTTAACTTGCTTCGCTGCATTTTTTTTTACATTTTTCGAAAGAGCAAGTAAATCCGGCGTCTTATAATTTCGTTACTACTGTATCTAATTGATGTAAATGCTCCTCAAAGCTACCTTTAGAAATCAAACATAAATCATCTAAGAATTTCATACAATATGACCTGACCTCTAGCCCTAATACAATATCCATAGCTCTGGAAAATGATCCCACGCTTGTTT
>CM032493.1:3457015-3537014 GCA_019059595.1 Marasmia exigua
CTTTTATTTATAAAAATTAAACCTTTCAATTATTGACAAAAGACTTAGGAAATACAGTAATGGCAAGCCAGCACAAAAACAGTTACAAGTTACACTACGAAAAATACAACGGTTACACTAATTTGAAATATTTGCACAACTTACCCAGTGTGGGATCGAAAAAATACACAAACACAAGTTGTATGATGTATCTGAGGCAACCAGTAACCTTAACTCGGTTATAGATTGAAGTAGAAGTAAAACTCAGCCGTTTTTACAATTACGGCGTAAATATAATTGAGGCTCAAAGGTGAGAGCGGCACACGGGTACTCGTGGATAAGGCCGCGCCGTGTGTGTCGCGCAGGAGTTTTGCCAACGGTCAGCCTTCACCCCCGTCCTGCCCCGCGGACACCCCGCGGTGACCAACCGCTCGGACGCGTTCCGAATCACACAATATAGATATTTTAGATTCTAAAACTTTAACAAAATATTATAGAAAAAATCAGAAGTAAATATTAACAACGTTACACTATCTAGGCCATCAGTCAGGATTTTCCCCCAGCGTTCAGAGATCTCATCTAGTATTTTTGGTCCCATCGGTATTTCCTTAATTTTTGAGTCACCTAGAATATTTAGGTAGTCTGAAGACAGCGGCTTTGTGGTTGGTTCAGTATTTGTTACGGTTGGTTCCATGTTGAAAAGGGTCGGAGTGGTTTCTGCATCCAGGCCTGAGTTGTGTACTTCTGCTACAATAACTACCGATCGTAAGCCGTTTTCAATGTCTGATTCATATTGGTCAATTCTTTCTGGTTCCTTATAGGATTCGGTATCACTGACCCATGTCGGCGAGGAGTTCCTGGAGCGTACTGAATGGCCATCTGAAATTTTATTAGTTTTTCAAAATAAAGACCGTAATCACGTCACGGTACTGTCTAGTTTGTATATGTACAGACCGTAATCACGTCACGGTACCTACTATCTAGTTTGTATATGTACAGACCGTAATCGCGTCACGGTACTATTTAATTTATTTTTAGTCTAGACCGTAATCGCATCACGGTACTACTTTTCTTCTAAACACAGACCGTAATCACGTCACGGTACTACAATATTATGTGCCAACGGGTTAATCAAAATAAATATTATTCGAACTTAGGCGACAGCCTATTTCGAAAAGTAGGTAAAACGAAAAAATGTGCGTCCATAACCAAACTTTAGTTATATTGTCATGACTATCACTTTTAAGTTATATTACTTGTATTGTTATTCACAATTAAGTGTTTAAGGTAATATTATTAATATGCACTATAACGTAAAACACATCTAAGCGATCTAATTTATCAAAGAAAACCACTTACCGGTTTCACTCGATGTTGACGTTTGTTGTTTGCGTAATTTTTTTTCGAGTTTACGAATCTTTTTGCGAATATAATGCTCGGAATCCTTACTACGCTTCCTTTTTCCCATGATTTCCACTTGCACTGCTGAAATATTCACTTTAAACCACTATAAACACAATTTTATTTGGATACAAAATTGTCGATGCCGAACACGAAAAGCGAATGAGAAATGTCAACACGATTACCAACTGGACGCATCAGATGGCGCTCGCGTTGACTAGGGATACCATATTTTGACTTTTTAATACTTTTATTATTTCAGTAATCTAAAATAGTGTTCGATGCCTAATACATTGAAGAGTGGACTACAAGTGTTATATATCATGAATCTCGAGGATCAACGTCGAAGTACAATTTCGCATTTTCAGGTACGCCTTGTTTTATGAAGGCTTCCGGCATAACACACTCACTTCCAGGGAAAGATGCCGGTACAGCGGGTGAATTTGCCTGAAAGAAGGGGATAGAAGAGGTTTTTCAGGAAGGAATATTATTGTTTCACCGACACATATTGATTTAAATAGTGGGTACCATGATTGAGAGGACCAGTGTGGTACTACGAAGATACCCGTTGCTTTATCAGCAATAATCTTATTTATCACCTTCAAAACGAGCGAGAAAGGCGGGAATGCGTAAAAGTAGAAACTGCTTTAATCTAATGTGAAAGCGTCAATGTTTTGCGCATATGGATCTCTTTTTCATGAAACATATTAATCGCATTTTGTATTTATACGCGATGTGAACAGATCAATGTCGGGATAATTAAAACGTGTCACTATCTTAGAAAAAGCTTTAGCGCTTAGCTCCCATTCCGTATCAATATTTAATTTCCTTGATTCACTGTCCGCGTCAATATTTTTCCAAGATTTTACGTAAGATGCAAAAATCACGACAATTCTTTCTTCGCACCAATGCCATATTAACTGAGCATTAGAATTTAAATGTAAGTATTGAACCCCTCCCATCCTATTTATATATGAAATAGCTGTCGTGTTATCAACATGCAGCAATATTTCGCAGTTGCGTTTACTACTAGCAAATGCCCTGAGAGCGTAGTATACGGCCAACAATTGAATTAATGAATGAATGAATGATAACTTTATTTGGCACAATACAAAACAAGGAAACTTTTTTTTTTAATAGCTAGTAGTGTTGTACGTCAGAGACGCAGTCAACTCTGCCAATGTCAAGTGAGTAGAGACACATTCAGTATGTTATTGAATTGACCGGTGATTTGAGTAGATTTCTTAATTAATTGAGTGTTCTTTTTAGGGAAATCACCACCTATAACAAAACAAAACGTACACATAGACAAAGACAACACAGTATTAAATGGGAGATTCATTTTAATTTATTTTACAGTCTAATATTATAAAGGTTAATATAATTACATAGATATTTTATATATGAGGAAAAGGATAGGGTCAGAAGTAAAGGGAAGTTGATAGGACGGGGAATTTTGGGGGGGTAGAACGTCATACAACGAGATAGGATACTTCCGGCAGTTAAAGAAAATGTGTTCAGGTGTACCCTCGTCTAGACCACATTCGCAAAGTGAGCTGTCCTTCACACGAATCTTGTTTAAAAATACTGGGGTACAAGCGTGGCCAATACGCGTGGCCAAGACGACAGATTGTAGACACAATAGATTTTTCAGACGAAGTTTTTCGTTTGAAAAACCATGGTTTACGTGGAATTGTTGGTTGTATAGCTGCATAGTGACGACCCTTTATACTTGAAGATTCGTTGAATTTAAGTTGCCAGCTGTTCAGAAGTGACTTTGTTGCCAGGGGTATGATATCCTGAGCATAGATTAGGTTTCGAGGAGTACCGAGCTGTATGGCTTCTTTAGCCCAAGTGTCAACCTGTTCGTTGCCGCGGATACCGCTATGACCTGGGATCCATACTAGTGCTACATCAATGTTTTGAGAATGACACAGGAATAGTGTCTTTTTAATTTCAAGGATGATGGGTGAGATGCATTTGGCTTTAAAGAAATTACTTAACAGTGAAACTAAGCAACTTTTAGAGTCGGAAAAGATAACTGATCTGTTATGTTTGTGTGAAAAAATAAAAGAGATGGCTTCTAAAATGGCAATTGATTCTCCGGTAAAGACTGATGTTTCCTTAGGGGATTTGAAATTTAGTAATACATTGAATTTTGGTATCCATACCGCACTTCTGACATTGCTCTCATCACCATCTTTGGAGGCGTCTGTGAAGATTGGTGTCCACTGATCCCAGTCTCTATTTAAATAGGCATTAAATTTGTGATCCGCCATGGGGTCGTTTTTGGGGATGTCAAAATCTAGTATAATTTGGGGTTCGAAAATTAATGCATCATAATTAATTTTGAATAATCGGTTTTTATCAAATTGTAACGTTGGGTATGATAAGGAAGGAAGTTTTCTAAAGCTATTGATAGTTAATGGAGGATTTTTACGGGCCCAATATTTGTTAGAAGGTTGAGAAATCAGATCGGATAAGTTTTGAAGACGAGAAAGAAGTGGATGACTAGAAGATTGACTTGTTTTAAATATGAACCTATCCGATAGGTATTGACGTTGAAGATTTAGAGGAGGGTCAACAGCCTCCACTTGTAGGGCATTTTTCGGAGAGGATCTCATTGCTCCCAGGATGATTCTAAGGGCTTTCATTTGAATAATCTCTAATTTGTTTATTGCCTCTTTGTTGCAGGGTTCGAGGAGGAATGCTGCATAATCGAAGTGGCTACGAATGATGGCGTTGTAAAGAAGTTTTTGGCTGTATGGGTGGGAGCCCCACCAGACTCCTGAGAGGGATCTAAGGATATTGATACCCTGTTCACATTTCTGAGCCACAATGTTGAAGTGAGGAGTGCCAGTCATTCTGGAGTCGAGAGTGACCCCAAGGAATTTAACCTGGTCATTGATGGGGAAAGATTGGCCATCGCAATTGATATTGATGTTTGGGACAGATTTTTTCCTTGAAAATACTACAAAGTTACTTTTTGAGACTGATAAGTTTAAATTGTGTTCTTCCAGCCAAACATTTAAATATTGAAGAGCCGAATTCAATTTGTCACTAATATTTTCAATGGATTTGTCAGAAATATACAGACAAAGGTCATCAGCATATTGGAGGTTATTACAAAAGCATGAAACGCATTGCTCAAGATCGTAAGTATAAATGCTGTACAAAATAGGACTTAAGACTGAACCTTGGGGGAGTCCTTGCCAGATTTTCCTAGGGGCGAGAGTGTGATCAAAAGACCTAATTTTGATCAACCTACCCATCAATAAATTTATTGCGCAATGAACTAACCTCACCGGAAGACTCATGCGAAGCATCTTCTGTCTGAGCACCGGAAGTTAAACATTATCGTAGGCCGAAGCTATGTCTAAAACACGCCAACTAGGTAATCTTGTTTGGTAAAAGCTATCCTAATGTCCGTTGTAAGGATACTTAAGCTATCCGTGGTGCCTTTTGCTTTACGGAATCCGAACTGGCTATTCGCTAGAATATCCCTACTTTCAACGATCCATTCAAGACGGTTCTTTATCATATGTTCCAGGACTTTGGCAAGGGTAGAGGATAAGGCTATGGGGCGATAGGAGGAGGCATTGGATGGATCTTTACCTGGTTTCAACAGGGGAATGACAATTTGGGACTTCCAGGACTCTGGAATATTTCCAGTTAAAAAAATAGTATTTAAAAGGTCCAAATAATATCGTTCCCCTGTAGAGCCCAGGTGGGATAGGAATGAATAGGGAATACCATCTTCTCCGGGAGACGAGTCTCTTAAGCCTCGTAAAGCACATTTTAACTCAGATAGTGAAAATGGTTGGTCAAATCTGTCATTACTTTGAAGGAAAGGGTATGGCGATGGGATACAATTTTCAGGTGGGACAAAAGGGGTCCCCCCCTTTTGTCTTTTAGTTTATCTGCAAATAGGTACAGCCAAGTGGAAGGGTCGTTGGAAGATAGGGAGATACCTACTAGGGAACCACGGAATCTTTTGATGTTCTTCCATACAATGGAAGAAGGGGATCTAGGGGAAAGGGATTCACAGAAATTTAACCAACCATTTTTCTTCTTTTTAGACAAAATTCGTCTTGTGCGGGCAGCAATTTTTTTGTATTGGATATAGTTGTCCATGCTCATACACCGGTTATATTCTTTTTCGGCCTCTTTCCTGTGAGTGACCGCTTCCAAGCACTCAGAGTCCCACCAAGGCGGTGGTGCTAGCTTTTTGCGGTTGGGTTTCTTAAGAGGGATGCTAGTGTCAGCAGCCGATGAAATTATCTCCATGAGCATGGACAACTTATCTTCAGTACTTGTAGTGGGAATATTAGATTGGTTTGTTAGACGGTGTTCTATTATATCACTGAATCTAGGCCAATCTGCCAGTTTTGTTTTGTGTTTAAGGAGAGGGGGTGGAGAGACAGCGGGAACAACGGATTGGGGTTTGGAAATGATTGCTGCCAAAGGATTCAGGTAATACTCTCCAGGAGCTTAAGGAAGCCAGTGGGGCGGAACAAATGGAAAGGTCAACTGCTGAGCGTGGATCCTGAGTTGGAGTAACTCGTCTAGTTGGGGAACCGTCGTTTAACACACACATATTGAGATCCTCAAAGATATCTAAAAGTTGAGTGGCAAACGAGTCACAGGAGTGTGATCTTCATGCCATATGATGAGCGTTAAAATCCCCAAAAATAAATATAGGAGGGGGGACAGAGGAAAATATTGAATGGAGTTCGGGGATAAGGGATAGAGTAGGATGGGGGATATAAAGTGAAATAAAGGTTATATTCGTGATTCTCGCAGCCACCATATTAAATGATGGACTGTGAGATGGGATTTGAAGTTGAGTGTACGGGTACACTCTTTTAATTAATAAACAACATCCTCCGTAACCATCGTCTCTGTCATCCCTGAGACAAGCGTAACCCGAAACCCTAAAATGGGAATTGGGCACCAACCATGTCTCAGAGATGGCAGCAACTGCCACGGAGAATTTGTTGAAAAGATATATAATATCACTTTTTTTGCGACGGGTACTCTTACAGTTCCATTGTAGGAACTGGCAAGAGTCCGCCGTCGGACTCACCGAGTGTGTGTGTGTCTGCATGCCTTACCTCTAGTGGCATGTTTTTAAAAAGAGTTTGAGAGAAAGAAGTTGAGAGGCAACGTTGGACGGTAGAGCATCGTTGAACTTTGATAAAATGATAGTCAACAACGCTACCGTTGTCTCTATCAATCTATCTTCTGCAATCGAAGAAGGATCTATCAGGGCACATCCATTAGGCATTGTTGAAGAGGGACTAGATACTATAGCATGATGCGCCTGCCTATCATAGCCTTTGGAGAGGGGGGCTCTGGGACGGGGGATTGATGTCACAGTTTTCTTGTAGGTTTGGGTCATTGTAGGGATACTGAGTGGGAAGTTAGACATAGAGGAGTGATGGCGTGGGGGGGAAGAAGGAGTCTCCATAGCTACCTCATTATACGGTCGTCTGGATGATGGAACTCGGGCAGATGCCTCAATGTAGGATATGCTCTCTTGAGACATTATAATTTTGATACCTCTTTGCCTTGTCTGTTCCGGACAGCCCTTGTTGATAGCAAAGTGATTTCCTGAACAGAGAAGACAAGTGGAGGCGACCTCTAATATTTCGCATGAGTCTCCAGGGTGGCTTTGTGCACAGCGGTAGCACCTGGGTTGGGAGCGGCCTTGGGTCTTAACATGACCGAACCTACAACAGTTGAAGCACTGAATTGTTGGTAATTGGTAAGGTTCAACCATTAAAGAGGTGTGGAAGGCATAGACCTTATGTGGAAGCTTCTGACCTGCAAAGGTGAGGACTACTGTTTGGGTGGGTAACCATATTGTGTTTCCATTAGATGTGGTTTTCCTGTTTAGTCTTCTGGCCTTTAAAACTATGCCGCAGTTATCTGGGAGTTCCAGTGACTCAACTAGGTGGTCCATGGACCATTCAACGGGAATGGTACGTATTAGGCCCATATGGGTGACATTGTAGGTAGGGATAAACGATTTGTAATTGTTCTCCTTTAAGTATTGAGCATTTGCAAAATCATTTGCATGGGAGGCAGATTTAAACTGGACAGAGATCCTATTCCGTCCAACATTCTTGATACCATCTTGAGCAATGCCGTTGACTCTTTGTTTGTGCAAAAATTGACCGAATTTGAGAGGTCTGATAGTGGTACCCGCTGCAGGATCAGGTTCGATTCTTGCTACATGGACAATAAAGGGTCCAGAGTCTTCATTCCTATATGTATATGATTCGGAAATACTGGGATGGGTGTACCACAGTCTGCTGTGAAGCAGATGTTTCCTCATCACGGTTATTGCGGTGACGTTTATCTAAGACATTTTTATCCATTAAATTATCTGCCGGACGTTTCTGTTTTCTGCTGGCGAAACCCCAGAGGGACTAGGTTCAGAGATGTCGGTCGGAGAACCAAAATGTAATCCATTTCCGTTTGAAAATACCAACGGAGATAAACCAATATCCGGTGGAACTGGGGGTTTCGGGGGGATGGTGGATCATGATGTCTTGTTGTACGACACCCAAGGGGAGAGGAGGTTATGTATTTATAAAGTAAATAAATAACTGGAAACACAAAGTTTTTAACTATCTACAAACCTTAAACACCTTCACCAACATACACAAACACATAAACTCAATGAAATAGAGGAAACTATATTATTAAAAACCAAAACAAACGAGATCACGTGTGTCGCTAAACAACAAACAAATGACAGTCCCAAGGAAACTTAATTAGAAACATAACCTAGACCTAAAACATAAACGAAAAGTAGGACAACATTATCCCTGTATGCGCCAAACAGGCGGCCGCTCAGCAATAATCGGTGCTGATCCAAGAGACCAACCCCGATGCTGGTTTTTAGCGACTACCATAACAGTATTGCGCATTCGTTTCCTTATCTATGCAACAGTCGCATGCATAAAATTGAGATTGAGATAGCAAAAAAAAATTATTGAACAGATGCGCAATATGTGGGCAGGCAGATTATACAAAACCCAAACAAAACCATACAAAAATATGTGTAAATTATAAAAAAAAAGAAAGAAAGACCCATCATCATTAGTAAACTAAAACTACAGACCGACCAAGATCAGAAGGCACGTTAGTGACATTGACGTCGAACGTCTTTTCTATCCGAAAATATTATGCCGAAACAGCATTAGGTACGACCTTTGCCACGTGCCAAATAACCGTGGTCGAACCATATCTTTATGACCTGTATCCTAGACAGATATTCAGTACAATTTCTTTAATGTACACTAGGTATCACATATAACTTCGAACGAATCAATGCTGGATAAGCATGATTAATTTAGAAGCGCTCATTAATAGGTATTATATCTTACCCACAAACCAACTTAAAACTACTGACATGGTTCAAGATTCGTTTTTCTTACTTAACAGACATTTACATGATATGTAAGAACAATTCATTATCTTGCTCCAAAATGTAAATAAATAATCATCTTTTATGAAAGCAATATTATTACGAACCATAAAATGTATTACTTCCATAAATAAAACAATATTATAGCAAAATTAGAGATTTGGCCGTATGTGCAAGAACAGGCCCTGATATAGAACAGAAAAAAGAAAATAAAAATGTTTATGCTTCGATATCACTCATCTGTGGATTGACGGTTCACTCACATCACAACAAATGTTTACGTTTTTAGAATAATAATGGTTATTAATTGTAATTATATCAGCTACCTACTTTCTTGTGGCCTATGCATTTTACTAGATAATAAAACGTTAATCAGTGTGAGAAAGAACAATCACAGCCAGATGGTAATCCTTCCGCAAGAAAATATAAGAGGTATGAAGGTAATAAAATATGGACAGGACAATGGTATGCTGGCTTAGAAGTTCTCAACAGCAATCACCTGAGCACCAGTGCCGGGCCAGTAGCACTGTTCCTCGCTTTAGCGCACATAACCCGACGGTGAGTACTCCTTGCATAAGTTTACAATACATATAAAAGTCTATGGCGAGATTTTGTTTTGGGGAAGGGGAAGATGAGGTGAAAAAAAGAAAGAAGAAGAAAAAAAGCCCTGGCTCACGACGATCACACGTCACGGGTGCCGGGAAGGGCTCCGTGACGTGTGATCGACCGCTCTCCCGGCTTTTTCGCACGTACACGGATGGTGAGTACACGCTCTGTATCACTTTTTTTGCTGTTCTAGGAGGAGTTGCTTGAACTGTTTTTTTTAGTGTATTCTTTGATTTTAATGTGCGCATCGGTGGAGGCAGGTTATTCCAGCAACGGGACGCAGCATATCTACTACGGTCCTCTGCCCACTCGAGCTTCTCGTACAAGTATCTGGGCCTGCCCGTAGCTAATACTCCGTACATCATGGCAGCTAAAATAAAATAACAATAAAACAAAAAATAAAAATAAAGCTAAATGTAGCTTTCTACGTGCTTCCATCTTGATCAGGACGGCAGCATTGAGGAAGGGTGTCACATGTGACCTTGGAGGGACTTTAAAGCAAAAACGGGCACAAGCGTTTTGAACTGTCTGAATGAGTTTGGCAGACTTGGCAAACAGACATGGCCTATACTATTTTTTTTGCTGGCAACCCTGAGTGTCAGACGTCAAATCGCCAGCTCGTATTTTAAAATCGAATTTTACTAAAAATTAAGTGTTTTTATTGTAATAAACAAAGTGATTCGCCATAAAATACCTGAAAACATTTCGGATAATTGTTAGCAAGCCTCCGCTGACAATATTTACCTTTTTTTTATTTTTGATGACCCAGTGAAAATGCACCTTATGCACGCTGAGAGGGGCTCTCCTCCGGGTTAGGTCTCTGCTAATCAGAGACCGTCCGGAGGCATACCCAATAAAAACACTGGGGCGTTTCCATCTCTCGCCCACGAAACACTCAGACCGGGGTGAGGACTGCCACGGGGGCTTCATCCGTCGCCCGGTCGGGGCGAAGAGGCTCGCCAGCTTATCCTCTCTCCCACTCAACCTCCCGGGTAGCACCCACGCTGCTGGATGCAGTGCAAGCACCACCGAGAGGAGGACTGCGGGCACCCCACCCCGCACATACACTGCTGGTTGCAGTGCAGTGCGAGTTAGGGACAAACCCGCAGGCTTTCAGCATAATAACGCGTCGCAGAAATCGACTCCGCTGGCTGCGGAGCCGGGGAAATCCGCGACGCAAACAACTCCGACCTACCACCGCAATCCGCTGGCTGCGACCTTGCGGCGCAGGTCCCCAAACCTTGCGGCCTTGCGGCCACTGCGCCCGGAGGCGCTCCACTCTAGGGGGATGCCGACGTCAAAGCGCCCCGCCGGAAAACCACCGCGCAAGTCGCGCGGGCGGGGCCGGACACAGCATCCCCAGGTCCGTAGACAAAAATGGCGCCTGCAACCCCGCTGTGCAATGGTTTAACCCGCTTTCAAGGGCCCTAGTGCACCGTCAGGGAACGACGCGAAGACGCCGGTCCTCAGACCCTCGGCGCGACAATGTAGGCCCTGTAGCGAAGTGCGCTTCAGCGCGGTCGCACGACAGGGCCGGTCCGTCGGGTGTGCATCCTTCGGCTAACAGGTAGCAATCCACGAATGAATTACTACCCGTCATTGCCCAGGAAAAACCGTGCTCCGCGGTAACCGTTTCTGCCATACCAACCGAAGTTGGAATCAGGACAGAACTGATTACCAGCAGGGGCACTCGAGGAGGTAGATGCACCTGAGTCCCCTGACAATATTTACCTGGATAACTTATTATGACCATCCGACAGTCAGTGTCGTTGCAGAAAATTTGAACCGACAACGGATAAACCGGGGGAGTATTGATTTTTTAATTATTTTTCAACTCATAATACGATAAAGTATTAATTCAAGAACCTATGCAATCCAACACCGTTGTAATTCACCCAATACAGTATTTAATTCGAGGTTATTTTTTTTTAATTCTAATGAAATTCCACGGACACTGGTTCCGTGCCTTTATTGTGTTTGTTTTTAAAGTGTAACAAATTATTTTTGATATTTGCTCCGCGATAAAATTAAACTATATTAAATTACAATAACAATCTTAAGTTTAGGCAGTCGTGCATGGTTAATGTTAATAAGATGTATAAAATGTACTGTCATTATTATTTTTATTTTATTTTTTTGGGGTAGGGGGTTTGGTGATTTTATGTAGTTAAGGACCTCAGAGGAGGGTTCAGGGGTATGTTAGTAATTTATCTTTTACTTGCAAGCTTGTCCCTAACCGCGTCATCGCCCCGGCGGATCGCCATTTTGAGGTTGTACTCGGTTATTTTTTCGATGGTAGCCTTCGATGCCATGGATATTAGCGCGCTGTGGCGTCGTTAGTGGCGTTATCTGTATAATATACACAAGTTCTTGTGTGTCTGGAGATGGCTACCACCGCGTGTGGGACACTTTGCAGGAGATGGGACTGTTTCGGAGTTGTTCTGACTATCGCAACGTTCTCGAACGTCTGTCCCTGGGCTTCGTGGATTGTCAGAGTGGTCCTCTGTTCCTTCGTCTGATCCGTATCCCTGGCTGATTAAGAGAGCTTTCTCGGCCTGGGTGTGAACGAGATACAGGGTTCTTTCGGACTTGGGTATCTGCGCATCTGAAAATCGTTTCAGCTGTAGGGACTTAGTTCGGGTGTTAGCCGAGTATATGCCACTGTAGATTTCTCTAAGGGCATACGCTACGTCTTGTGGGTTGCGATAAGTGCACAACAACTCCTTTGTGATGTTGGTAATTTTGTTTGGTCTGTTGTAGTGTAGGGGAAAGAGATTGCAGCGGTCAATATAAGGGAGTTGGTTGTTTTCACCTAGCAGCGTGACCTTGCTGGCTTTTTTTTTTTATATGAGAGGTGGCAGACTAGCAGACGGATCACCTGATGGTAAGCAATTCCGCCGCCCATGGACACCCGCAACACCAGTGGAGTCACAAGTGCGCTGCCAACCTTTTTCCCTTCCCCCCCATTGGGCCTCCGGTAACCTCACTCACACGGCGAAACACAGCGCAGGCGCTGCTTCACGCCGGTCTTCTGTGAGGCAGGCTTGTGAGGGTGGCTTTTACTATTTGGATGGCCAGGACTATGGATCCGAAATGGTTCATAAGGGCTTCGTCCACCACTAGGTGTGTACACGATTCACCCTTACTCTTACCATTTACAAGTAGGGATGCCATGGTCCTCACTCTTTTCTTCGCTTTATCTCCAATTCGTAATTCCAGCTTCTCTCTGAGGTCATTTGCTGCCTCTGTGGTGGTGGTGACAATCATGTCCTCTTCGACGTTTATTTGGGACATGACCCATGTCGTCTTGCCGCACCCTGGGACTCCGTTGACCCAATCAATGGCAGGTTTTATCCAGTGCTCCGGTTTTTTGCCTTCAGACAAATCCCCAGAAATAGTGTTGGCCATTTCCAAAATTTTGTCGTCAAGCATCACCTTGGTGCACTTAGCTACCACTACTAAAGCGTCTCCGGCAGGTGTTCTAAAAGTAATCTTCCCATCCTCTTCCTTTTGGTTTTCGTCCAGATTCACGAAACCATACGACTTGCTGTAGCCTGCCATATAGGACCCCGACATCTCTCCCAGTAGGACTGTAGAGGTGTCGTTGTCGTATTTAGCTGCCTCAGCTTCCCTCAGTTTGATTTGCAACATTCTGCCGTTTAGGCCGACTAAACCTCTACCGTAGGTCGTGATGATCTCTTTGCAGATATCCTCATTGACTTTCCGGGTGGCTCTAGTGACTGCTACAAATTCTATGAAAGCATTGAGCATGTGATCTTCTGGTTCTACCGCAGGTCGGAGTTCGGGTGGTGTCACTTGTCCCATGTCTGCTCGGGTGCGGTCTTTCGGTGTTGATGGCTCTGGTCCCAACTTTTTTGTGGGGGTCGCCATATTTTCCACCGCAGATTGGAGCGCTGCAATCTCTCTCATTCGTCGCAGCCTTTTCGCTACCACTTCCGGGATTGAACTTATTGCTCTGCTTAGTGTGGAGAGTGTGGATTCCTTTTTTCTCTCCTTTAGGATGTCGCTCTCTTTTGTGCTCGCATCCTGTGAAGCCTCAGCTCTTTCCTGGACAATCCTGTTCTCCAACCGCTCGGACCCGCTGATGTCTGTGCCGACTATCGGATGGTCCCAGCAGTCGGTGGGACGTTCTTCAGGATTTGGCTCTTGAGGTCGCTGTCTAAGATAACTGAGGTTTTGGCCTCTATCCTCGTATACAATGACTTCATGATGCTTTGAGGCTGCCAGGGCTCCAAGATAATCCTCGGTCATGCCCTTTTCGAGGCTCACGACCATGGCGTCGGCACTGATTGTTTTTGAGGGAGCGCGTTCGCTTGTGCCCCTCTCGCCTATCTTTGCCAGCACCTTGCAGGCTTGTTGAAATTCCGTGGTATCAAGTTCTCTGCAGAAGAGTGCGATGGTCTTGTTTTTCCTTCGCACTATCCTGCAGGTCTGCTTTTCCACGGATACCACTTGCAGTTCATTGAACGCTCTACGTTTCATGGTGGTTTTGAAGGTGCTGCCATTGAGAAGCGAGGCTAGGCCCGACGAGATGCTCACAGTGTTTTTCGTCATATCCGTGCAGAACGCGACGCCCACTCTTTCGGAATTTGCTTCCATGAAGAGGGCGACACCTCGCAGACGCAAACTGGGCTTTCCTGTCTCTCCCGATTGTAGTAAGTTAAAAGGGCGGTGTGTGATTGTTAGGTGTTGCTGTATTTGTGTAATTTGTGTGTTGGTTGTCGGTGTTGAATGGGTTGTTGTTGTGTGTGCTATTGTAGGGTTGGCCGTAGTTCGTGTGAGAGTCGGGTTGGTTGTAGTCCGTGTGAGAGTCTGGTTGGTGACCGGAGTCGTTCCCAGAGTGCTGATGCGTTTTGTGGCTATCGAGGCAATTATATCTACGTATTGTAGGAATTTCTGCCTCGTGTCCGCCCCGGCTAATAGGTCTGGCAGCTTGTCTTTTGTGAGCTCCGTTTGAATGTCGCATTCCAAGTGGTATCTAGCCTGTAGGAACCTCGGGCAGTCGAGCAGTATGTGCCACACCGATTCGCTGATATTCTGGTCGCACTCGCAACCGGGGTCGCTTCTCAGCTTGAACCGGTGCAAATACTCTCTGAATCCACCATGGCCTGTCAGAATTTGTATCTGGAGCGGGGTCAGTTTCGTTTCTCTCACGATGCGATACGCTTTGGCCACATCTGGGAGGAAGGTCTTCGTCACTGATCCCGTTGTTGAGGTAATGTACCGGTCTTGCCACCTGCATACAGTTTCCTCCCTGATTTTTTTCCTGACATACGATAGTGGAACTTCTGCATAGTCGGGGGAAGGCTTCTCGGAGTGGGCAGCTGATTTTGCCAACTCGTCAGCCCTTTCATTTCCCTCGGTTCCTGAGCTCTGAGCCAGAATAGTCTCACATGTTTTCCTGAAGCACGGATGTCTGATATGTTCTCCCCAATGGTTTTGGCCAAGGGGTGAAGGAGTTTGGGGTTGGACAGCATCTCCAGCGATGATCGTGAGTCGCTGAGTATGTTGACTGTGTCCCGTTCGCTCTCCTTCGCCCTTAGCACCGCCCGAGGTTATTTATATATCTATCTTACCTACATCAGATACCTACTTAGTACCTATAAAACCACTAACACTACACTAATACTGACACCTTATCTCTTATTAGCCTCTGCAATAATAACACAATACGCTTAACACGACATTATCGGAATAAGACGGTTCTCCATAAAGAGATTTGTCAAATTCCATAACACAAGCCTGGTTTTCTATCTCCCTTTACTTGTAATTAAATAAAGTGGATGATTAAACACCTGGCCACGAACACTAACAAATACCACTTACTATCTTTGGTTTGCATTGAGCATTGTAGTAAGAGATAATCTACGAAAATCTAAGAAACCTACTAAAAATAATTTATATTTAATACATATTATTTATATGTATGTTATCTTATTATAGTAACTAGTTCATTATTTTTTTAAATAATAATAATTTTATTCCACCATTAATCTTAAAAACCTAATAAATACTTCTTTCACTTTATAATAATAATTAAATTGTAGGTACCTACATTGACCTACTTAAATCAGCTGCTTGCTGAAAGAATTTGTACCTGCCTAATAAGTATTTGTGTTATAAGACAAACACCTACTCTTTTTCAAACCGGTTCAAACATTTGTTGTATACTTATTTGTAAATAATTCCAGGTATTATTGTGTTTGAAATGAAACTGCTAAACGAATATTATTGTGTTTGGTATAGCAATTCTTTGCAATTTATTCTTAAGTAAATAATACACTTAAAAAATTCACCGTAGGGCTCAGGTGGGACTCGAACCCACAACCTTCCACAGTCCGGGTGGCTGCACTAACCATTTATGCTATCCGAACCCCTTGCTAAGACGACGAATTTCGTAAGTGCTTGAATCGTCATGAGCCGACGATAGTCTCATCAATATTTTAGGTATACTTTACAATATCCAGTGGAAACATTGTTACAAATATTTGACCACCAGTTAAGATGAAACTGCTAAACGAATATTATTGTGTTTGGTATAGCAATTCTTTGCAATTTATTCTTAAGTAAATAATACACTTAAAAAATTCACCGTAGGGCTCAGGTGGGACTCGAACCCACAACCTTCCACAGTCCGGGGGCTGCACTAACCATTTATGCTATCCGAACCCCTTGCTAAGACGACAAATTTCGTAAGCGCTTGAATCGTCATGAGCCGACGATAGTCTCATCAATATTTTAGGTATACTTTACAATATCCAGTGGAAACATTGTTACAAATATTTGACCACCAGTTAAGATGAAACTGCTAAACGAATATTATTTATATGCCTGAAATGTGCACACAAAGGAAGCATTAGGACAGCCAGCCAACACAAGATGGTAGTGCTGTTGGAAAAAGAGTTACATAATGTCATAGCACGTGGTATGCAGACGACCCATGGTCTCCAGCGCACATAGGCAGATGCGTGAAGAGCTTGTAGGCGCAATAAAGGCGGCAAATAAAAAGAAAACAGAAAATGCGAAAGCGTGCTCACCCATTATGAGAAGATGTGACGTAATATTCAGCCCAACATAAAAATATTTTTGTAATTAAATGGGTGACATCATTGGCCTAAATCAAACAGACAATGGCTTAGCATGTGCGAGAAATATAGTAAAATATGAAAATTTAGGTAACATAACCAATCCAACTTACCAACACATGGCGTCACCAAAAATATAAAATTAAAATATTAAAAAAAGGAATGCGGCATTCGCCGTCATTATAAGCCAGCCAGGTATCCCAGTCCATCCTTCCAGACATTCACAATTTATAATTTTGTTAAATGTGCATCAAGCAAGGCACCGCACCAAGAGAAGAAAAGGGCAGACGTCAAAAATCCATAAAGGAATCTAATTTTTTTTTAATCCATAGACCGAAGGCAGAGATATTTAAGAACATACTGTCTACTAAACAAAAATGTGAAACGCAGTTGATGCAGAAAAATAGAAATTGGCTACCAACATCGAGGTTTATTGAAAATGAATTACTTTAATATGAAAAATATTTATTTATAGAAAATTGACGAAAATATATTGAAATCGACAACAGAAAAATCCAATGCTCAAATGAGTGATTGCTGTCAAAGATTAGTAAGAGATTAGGTTTGTTCTCGCTAGATGGCGTTAGAAGTAAAGAAATATTAGGATATAATTATAAACATAGCTAAAATGGGTAACGACGTGTTACAATACCTCCTTAGTTACAAAAAAAAAGAAAAAAAAAAAGAATTTATGGAGAGGGACAAGACACAAAAGAAATCTAAATAAAATATAATAAACTCACAATTAAACAATTACTTATTGTCCCTGACCATTGCTAGCCAGTAAGAAGACTGTGAGACAAAACAAAACAGTATAGGCTTAATTTAAGGAGTCACTAACCGCTCCTGCATAGGCTTCTTTATAGAGTTACAATCCGCTCTTTAATTGAAACAAACTAAATAGTCAAGGCTTTTTAAGGAGTAACAAACCGCTTCTGTACAGGCTTATTTATAGAGTTACAATCCGCTCTTTAATTTAAACAAACTAAATAGGTAGTCAAGGCTTTTTTAAGGAGTAACAAACCGCTCCTGCTATAGGCTTATTTATAGAGTTACAATCCGCTCTTTAATTTAGAACTCATCGAGTAGTTAAGGCTTATTTATGGAGTAACTAACCGCTCCGGCATAGGCTTCTTTATCGAGTTGCGATCCGCTCACTAATTTAAACATTCGTCAGACGCAAGCATCCTATAAAACGAAGTTATAATGCACCATAAGTGCATAAGTATCAGATATATCATCTGATAAAGAAAAAAAATTACTATCAAACAAGCCCACATAAAGCTTATGACGCACCAGCGGCGTCAAAAAAAGTCCTTACAAAAATTTAAGGCACAAAAAAACAACTGCCCCTAATATAGGCACATACAAAATATTACAAAGACAACAAGAAAAATATAATCAATAGAGACAACGCTATTGGAAAAGAAGATAGGAAAAACCGGCTAAGTGCGAGTCGGGCTCGCGCACAAAGGGTTCCGTAGCAGCAAAGTCCAAAATTACAGTTAAATCAACCTATCTCAAAAACTATAAGAGATACTTTGATCAAACCAAAAATCGTTGAAAGAGTTAATTAGCATGCATCACCTCTATTTTTTTTAGAATTTTATACCCCGTAGTTATAAAAATAGAGGGGGGGGGGACATACTTTTTACGACTTTGAAAGCTGATATCTCAAAAACCGTTCACTTTAAGAAAAATGTTTTTTAGAAAACTTTATATCATTTTAAAAGACCTTTCCATTGATACCCCACACGGGTATGTACATCGAAAAAAAAAATTTCATCCCTCAGTTACATGTATGGGGGGCCCCACCCCCAATTCTTTTTTTTACTATTAAGTGTCATATTTTTGTAGCGGTTCATACAACACATATTCCCATCAAATTTCATCACTGTAGTACTTATAGTTTCCGAGTAAATCGGCTGTGACAGACGGACAGACGGACAGACGGACATGACGAAACTATAAGGGTTCCGTTTTTGCCATTTTGGCTACGGAACCCTAAAAAAAACATCCTAGCGAGAACATTATGAGAATGTAAATAAAGTTTAGGTGCCAATTAAAAGGACTAAGGTATCACTATAAGTCAGTGCATTCTATAACAAAACTAAAATATTGAAAAGAGAATGTAGATAAAAGAAGAATCCCGTAGCTGCTCAACACAGAGGTGTCTGCTTCCTTTGAGGCACTTGCATCAGGTTTTAAACACATGTTTACAAAATATTTAAAATCAAATAATAAGCCAGAAATAAAAGAAAAAAAAAGATCACAGCTTTCTGTTAGATCCCGGTCTGGAAAAAGTCGAGGCCTACCCGTTGAGGCGCCAATGTAACCCTTTGAGCCAAGATGTTGAGTGGCTGATGGTAATGCTAGCTCCGTGGGTTCTGAGGCGCTCGCAGGATTATAACAGAGAGCTGAGAGAGGGCGCCACTAGCTTTTAAACTACCTAGCTAGAAAGTGAGAGATGAATAAAAAGAGTTTGAGTATGAGGGCTGAATATTTATTATAAAAAAAAATACAGAAAAACAAATGCTTTTTGAAAAAAGAATTTTTGTTTCTGGCTTTAAAGTTAAACTTTTATGTAAGAACTTAAATGATCTTAAACAAGTAATGTATTAAAGCTAGGCTTAATCTAGGCCGTATCAAAATTAAATTTAATTAAACAGGACTCCTATCCCGAGGATTATCCTGATAAAAATACAAATATTACAGCTTAGTCTATGCCGCTTAGAAAAAGTTCAAAGTAACAAGACTCCTATCAAGAGGATAGTCTGTTTAATATTTTTGTAATTAAATGGGTGACATCATTGGCCTAAAACAAACAGACAATGGCTTAGCATGTGCGAGGAATATAGTAAAATATGAAAATTTAGGTTACATAACCAATCCAACTTACCAACACATGGCGTCACAAAAAATATAAAATTAAAATATAAAAAAAGGAATGCGGCATTCGCCGTCATTATAAGCCAGCCAGATATCCCAGTCCATCCTTCCAGACATTCACAATTTATAATTTTGTTAAATGTGCATCAAGCAAGGCACCGCACCAAGAGAAGAAAATGGCAGACGTCAAAAATCCATAAAGGAATCTAATTTTTTTTTAATCCATAGACCGAAGGCAGAGATATTTAAGAACATACTGTCTACTAAACAAAAAGGTGAAACGCAGTTGATGCAGAAAAATAGAAATTGAATACCAACATCGAGGTTTATTTAAAATAAATTAAATTAATATGAGAAATATTTATTTATAGAAAATTGACGAAAATATATTGAAATCGACAACAGAAAAATCCAATGCTCAAATGAGTGATCGCTGTCAAAGATTAGTAAGAGATTAGGTTTGTTCTCGCTAGATGGCGTTAGAAGTAAAGAAATATTAGGATAGAATTATAAACATAGCTAAAATGGGTAACGACGTGTTACACTAAGTCTTACTTATCAGATAGGGTTCAGAAGGTCAATGTCAATGAAACTAACTCTTCTGGCGCCCCTCTAACCATGGGTGTGCCCCAGGGCTCTACATTGGGGCCCTTGCTCTTTTTAATCTATATAAATGACCTTCCTTACCATACTAAAGATCTAGGTGAGATAGTGTTATTTGCTGACGATACATCCTTGATTTTTGAGGTTGATAGACAAAAGAAAAATGTTGACGAAGTAAATAACACACTCTCTTGAGTACTACAGTGGTTCACTTATAATAACTTGGTTCTTAATTCAAAGAAAACTAAATGTGTTAAGTTCACAATGCCTAATGTAAGGCAGGTCAAAATGAATATTGTCATGAATAACGAACCTATCGAAATCATAAACTCCACAGTTTTTCTAAGTAGCACTCTGGATACAAAATTGTAATGGAGCCCTCTGATGGAATTAAACGAGAGTTTGAACTTGTAACAATTGGTTTTATTTTTAAAGAATTAAATTATGACAATGCTTATGACTTCGTAAACGTCAGAGGCGCGAGAGAGAGCCTTACACAAAGTTTCGTCGTACAAACAAGAAGGTTTTAGGTGTCAATTGGGATCCACAGAATGATAACTTTTATTTTGTAACCTGTTCTCCTGGAGAGGTCTCATGCACCAAACGTAATATGCTGTCATTAATCGCACGCCTGTGGGATGTAATGGGTTTTGCTGCACCTCTTATTTTATATGCCAAATTGTTAATAAAGGAACTTTGGTTACTGAAAATAGATTGGGACGAGATCGAGACGAGGTTATAGATCCACCGCAAAATATTATTACTCTTTGGAATAAATTCCAACGCGAACTGCCCCTTCTGTCTTCTGTTTTTTTTTTTTGCTGGCAACCCTAAGTGTCAGACGTCAAATCGCCAGCTCGTATTTTAAAATCTAATTTTATTAAAAATTAAGTGTTTTTATTGTAATAAACAAAGTGATTCGCCATAAAATACCTGAAAACATTACGGATAATTGTTAGCAAGCCTCGGCTGACAATATTTACCTGGATAACTTATTGTGACCATCCGACGGTCAGTGTCGTTGCAGAAAATTTGAACCGACAACGGATAAACCGGGGGAGTATTGATTTTTTTAATTATTTATTCAACTCATATACGATATTGTGTTAATTCAAGAACCTATCCAATCCAACACCGTTGTAATTCACCCAATACAGTATTTAATTCGAGGTTATTTATCTATCTTACCTACATCAGATACCTACCTAGTATCTATAAAACGACTAACAATACACTAATACGGACACTTTATCTCTTATTAGCCTCTGCAATAATATCACAATTCGCTAAACCCGACATTATCGGAATAAGACGGTTCTCCATAAACAGATTTGTCAAATTCCATAACACAAACCTGGTTTTCTGTCTCCCTTTACTTGTAATCAAATAAAGTGGATGATTAAACACCTGGCCACGAACACTAACAAATACCACTTACTATCTTTGGTTTGCATTGAACATTGTAATGAGAGATAATCTGTTACCCACAAAAAATAATATCTTCACACATTAGTTATATGTATGTTATGTTATTTGAGTAACTAGTTCATTATTTTATTAAATAACAATAATTTTAGTCCACCATTAATCTACCTAATAAATACTTCTTTCACTTTATAATAATATTTAAATTGTAGGTACCTACATTGACCTACTTAAATCAGCTGCTTGCTGAAAGCATTTGTACCTACCTAATAAATATTTGTGTTATAGGTCAAATACTCTTTTTTAAACCGGTTCAAACGTTTGTTGTACACTTATTTGTAAATAATTCCAGGTATGTCGGGTAGTGGAGCTTATCCTAAGAAGATGACTCGGAAGGCCACTTCCCAAGAATTAGAATTTAAGTTAAAAAGGGCCCTTGAGGAAATAAAAGAGCTTAGGGAGGACAACACCCAAATCCTCAAAGAACGGGATGACAATGAAGAGGAATCTCTTAAAATTATAAACAACAACACCCAACTTAAATGTGAACTGGGGGACCTCCATGGTCAGCTTATGGATGTCCTGATGCAACGAGATCAACTACTTGACACCGTGGCCAGCTTTGACCAGTGTAGTGAGACCTATGAGAGGGCTCTGCAACGTATCCAAGACCTTGAGGTGGAGCTAGGGGACGCCAACAAAGTCATACAACAGTATGAGGAAGACAAGAGGTGTCAAGAGGCATTACATACCCACAGCCTGTATGAAGAGTTGATCGGGTCACCAGCTGGGCGGGGGGCTATGCAGAGTAACAATTCGTGTCTGGAGAATGATAGGGTTAAACTAGGCAAGAAAAATAGACTTAAAAATATGTCAAAATAAATAATTATATTAAGAAAACTGAAAAATTAGTTAAAAAACAAAAATGCCACCAGAAAAACATGTTATTAAGAAAACAGCGAGAAGACCTACTTGATAGTTTAAAATTATATAGTGAGAAGTTAGATGAGAGTAGGCATAAATATGAAAGAGACACACAGGAGCTGCAAGCTGAAATCTCGCGGCTGCATAGGTCATTACAGCGTGTGACCGACAAATATAACTCAGCCCAAGGACATCCTCGCTGCTACCCGATTTATAGAACAGTGTAACTGTCAGCATGGTACAGGGCCCGGCCTCACTGACCTGCAGGTGGAAGATGAACCTCCGCTTCTGGACCTCACTACCAACAATAACTTATTGTCATCAGTAATGAACAATACTAATAATAATGTAACCATTTTTTCTGATAGGATTGGAGTTGGTTGTGGACCTCTTCTAAATGAGAAATGTAAATGCATGGTAACAAATTATTGTATGCCTAACGCTTCTTTAGAGCAAATTATTGACAAGATGAGTAAGTGTACATTTAGTAAGGATTCAATAATCATACTAATGGTTGGGAATGCCTTAGAAATAAGGAAAAGAGATTTTCTTCAGAGATTCTCAACCCTTTGTGAGCTCCATGTAAAAAAAATATTTTTGTGTGCCTTCCCTTTTTCTAGGTACTACACACCTAGCCAAAATAACAGTATTCATTTATTGAATACATTATTATACAACCTGACCTTTAGTCATAGTGACAAATTTGTGTTTTTTGACACAAATAAATTTAAAGATAATAAGTTTTTGTTGACTGGCAAAACTTTTTATTTGCCTGATAAAATTAAAAAAGAAATAGCTACTCTGTTAGCATTTAATATTAATAATTTGATTACCCAATATAATTTTATTCCAAATGATTTAAATTACAATGTAAGACAATAGAGGAATCCTCTTGCAAACGAATGACAAAAAGAACCCTAAAAATCTAAACGTTATTCATCAGAATATACAGGGTTTGTCTGGCGAATTACTTGAATTGGAATTATTTTTAAATAAAATGAATGTCCATGTATTATGTATTACGGAACACTGGTTAAGACAGTATGAATTAATTATTAATATTGACAACTATAGCGTCGGTAGTTCGTTCACGAGAAAGTCTGCAATCAGAGGAGTCACTAATTTTATTAAATAATTCCATTAAATATAAAGAACGCAAAGATGTCGTTTCACTTTCACTTGAGCGAACTATTGAGCTAGCATGTGCGGAGCTTGAACGACATGTCATTGTTTGTGTGTACAGGCCTCCATCTGGGATTTTTACTTCATTTGAATCCATTATGGAAGAAGTATTAAGAAAAATATGTTCATCTAATAAAAAAGTGGTTGTGTGCGGGGATTTTAACATCAATATATTAGATAATTCTCAGAACTCAGTGCGGTTTCTGAATCTTTTCAGATCATTCAATTTATATCGTCTTTTTAACGAACCCACACGAGTAACCCCCACCACAGCTACTTGCTTAGATAACATATTTTGTAACTGTGATGTATTAGACAAGTCCATAATAAACTTCATAAACTCAGATCATAGTGGACAACTAGTAATGTTTGAATACAGTCATGCACCCTCTTCATGTAGCTTTGTGTGCAGGCCAATAACTGTAAACCGTAAAGAAAAATCTAAAGAAAATATTTCTAGAAAGGTACCTGCATTATCATGTCACGATGGAAATGCTAATCAGTTTTATAATATGCTTTTTAATGTGGTTGAAAAAGAATATAATCAGATTTTCCCTAAAAAAAAAATTCAATTAGATACTTCTAAAACTAAATTCAGTGACTGGGCCACTACAGGCATCTATAAAAGCAGAAAGAGGCTGTTTGAATTATATGATATCAAAGCCAATTTTGAAAACGCTAATTTAATTGAATATGTCAGAACATACTCAAAATTATTCAAAAAAGTATGTGCAATGGCAAAATCAAATTATTTGAAAGACAAAATAATAAAAGCCCCTAATAAAAGTAAAATCTCATGGAAGATAATAAATAAAGAGACTTGTAAAAATAAAACAAAAGACAACAAGCTCTCTCTTAAAATTGATGGCAAATCACTTGTTTCTGACTCTGAAGTAGCAGAAACATTTCAGTCTTTCTTTTCTAATATACCAGTCACAACAACCAATCAATTGAATTCCAGTCCACATCTCGCTGCTTCTCTCCTCAGGTCTCATGTTGATAAGTGCAACACGCCTTTTAGATTCAATCATGTCAATTCTAATATAATTTTAAAAACATTCAAAGAAATAAATATGAAACCGACTGAGGATTTATGGGGCATCTCGGTAGATATAATCAAAAATATAATACATTCTATCGCACCCCACTTAGCAATAATATTTAATAAATGTGTTGACGACGGTCAATTTCCCGATATGATGAAATACAGTAAAATAATACCGTTATTCAAGTCGGGTGAGAAAAGTGACCCGTCTAACTTCAGACCTATTTCTATACTGCCTGCTCTCAGCAAAATTTTTGAAAAAGTTATATTTACTCAGTTATTGTCTCATTTAAACCTGAATAAAATATTGCACAGTAAGCAATTTGGATTCACAAAAGGGAAATCCACTACTGATGCTGGAGTGGCGCTTATCAAACATGTATTTGATGCGTGGGAGAAAAAGCGAGATGCTATTGGAATATTCTGTGATTTGTCTAAAGCATTCGATTGCGTCAATCATGAAACATTGCTAATGAAGTTACAGCATTACGGTGTCATAGACACCTCACCAAGTCTAATCAAATCTTACTTATCAGATAGGATTCAGAAGGTCAATGTCAATGGAACTAACTCTTCTGGCGCCCCTCTAACCATGGGTGTGCCCCAGGGCTCTATATTGGGGCCCTTGCTCTTTTTAATCTATATAAATGACCTTCCTTACTATACCAATGATCTATGTGAGATAGTGTTATTTGCTGACGATACATCCTTGATTTTTGAGGTTGATAGGCAAAAGAAAAATGTTGACGAAGTAAATAACACACTCTCTCAAGTACTACAGTGGTTTACTTATAATAACTTGGTTCTTAATTCAAAGAAAACAAAATGTGTTAAGTTCACAATGCCTAATGTAAGGCAGGTCAAAATGAATATTGTCATGAATAACGAACCTATCGAAGTCATAAACTCCACAGTTTTTCTATGTATCACTCTGGATACAAAATTGCAATGGAGCCCTCATATTGCGGTCTTGGCAGGAAGACTTAGTTCAGCTGCATATGCAGTTAGAAAGATAAGGAATCTGACTGATATCGGGATAGCGAGACTGGTTTATTTTAGCTATTTTCATAGTCTGATGTCATATGGTCTACTACTGTGGGGATCCGGTGCTGACTTACAAGCCATCTTCATTTTGCAGAAGAGGGCCATCCATGCCATCTACGGTCTTAGATCACGTGACTCACTCAGAGAAGTATTCAAGGAAATCAATATTTTAACCGTATCATCTCAATACATTTTTGATTGTATTATGTTTGTACGCAAGAACTTGCACCTTTACTCGCAAAAATCTGATTTTCATAGCTTTAACACGCGAAATAAACATAGGCTTGCTGTCCCAAATCTAAGACTTCATAAAATTGGAAGTTCATTTGTAGGATTGAGCATTAGAATGTTTAATAAGTTACCTCAAAATATTATTGATTTACCGGTACATAAGTTTAAGTTGCATGTAAAAAACTGCCTAATGCAGAAAGGCTACTATAAAGTAGAGGATTATTTGAATGATAAGGATTCCTGGACATGTTGATCTCTTCGCCTGTCCTCTAATGTTCTCCTCTAAAATCGTCAATGAAAAATTATGAAATGAATTATTTTCATAATTTTTCATTGACGATTTATCTAAACGATATTGATTATAAGCATTGTATATCATACTGTCACTGTAATCATAATTTGTATAAGAATGAAAATTGTAGTTACCATAATATTTGACATTCATAAATGTTCTTTATTGAATAAAGACATTTTTGATTTTGAATATATAAAAATTGATTTATATTGATTATTCAATAATTGACAAGATGCTAACCACCTACTATTGTACACCTCGTCCTGCAGTTTATTAGTCTGGATTAAGTAACTGCTACTCTTTGTGACCTATGAGGGGAACCTAAGTAGTCATGCTCACTCAAATGTCTCTGAGGTGGTGGCGCTATGTGGCGGGTCATTACATTCCCTCTAATATGGTTGAGTGAAATGATGGCTGACACGTACGTCATACTTGTGAACAGGTGCCACCTTTGGGGACTGGTCTGCTTCGGTTTACCTCATAATATTTATTTTATTATTATTTCCTTTATTTTATTTTGTGTAACAATTAAACTGTGTGGCTTGGTATGATGATGACACAACATTGTATGAAAGTTTGGCGATTAAAAAGAGTAACTGGCGAGTTTCTTGCCGGATCTTCTCGACCAGAAACAACTTTCCGAGCCGGTGGTAGAATCGCATTATGTTTATTTATTTCTTTAGTATATTTTATGTATCAACATATATATGTATTAACATGTAAATTATATATAAGTACTTATAAATAGTTGTAAGTCATTAAAATGTATGATGATTTGTAAGTGCTGTATACAAGCCTATGCAAATAAAGAATTATTTGATTTGATTTGATTTGTCCAAGATCACCATTCCTCGTCACATCGGTGTGACTGAAACTTGTAATGCAAGTCTTATCGGATTTTTGGATGCTTCTGAAAAGGGCTACGGAGCCGTACTCTACATCCGTTCTCAAACAGCTGACAATGTTTCAGTCCACTTACTGTGTGCTAAGTCTAAGGTTGCACCAGTGCAGATAGTGAGTCTTGCTCGGTTGGAATTGATGGCGGCTCATTTATTAACAAAATTAATTCGCGTCGTTCTCAACACGTATAAATCGCTTTACCTTTAGTCATATTTATGCCTTTTGCGATTCTACTATCGCTCTTAATTGGATATATTCAAGTCCACATCGCTTAAAAACGTTTGTGGCTAATAGAGTCGCAAAAATTCAAGAAGTAATTTCACCGCATCACTTTTACCATATACCAGGTAACGAAAACCCAAGTGATTGTTTGTCGCGTGGTATGACGCCCGCACAATTCATTCAACATTCTGTTTGGATGACTGCCCCAAGCTGGTTAAAATATGACATTTCGGACTGGCCTATACAGCCGTTTATAGCGAAAGAAGGTAATCTTCCGGAATATAAAACCATAACTTTGTCAAATACTCAAACGCTTACTAAAACAGAATCTCCTTTGCTCGCTCTGACTGATCGTATCTCACGTTGGTCAAAATTACTACGTGTAATATAATAGTTTATGTATTACGCTTTTCTAAATGTGTAAAGTCTCGTGGTGATATAACCGCTCAGGATCTGAACGCTGCCGAACTTACAGTTATTAAGGCTGTTCAGAATCTTTATTTTTCTGATTTATTTAAGGCGATTCAATCAGATAAACCATGCATTCCCTCGTTTCGGAAATTACGACCCTTTATTGTGGACGGAATTATTCGAGTCGGTGGTCGATTGGCCAATAGTGATCTGACTTATGATCATAAGCATCCCATCCTTATGCCTAATAATGACAGGGTATGTCAACTTCTAATTGATCATTTGCACCGCGTTTCTTGTCATGCTGGACCGCAACTTCTGTTGTCATTGCTGCGACAGAGGTTTTGGATCCTTTCTGCTCGTCTTACAGTGCGTGCACGAGTACATGCTTGTGTGCCATGTTTTAAAACACGGCCTAAATCGGCTCAAGCTCCAGTCATGTCAGACCTGCCTTTGTGTAGATTGAAACAATCCTAGCCTTTTACGCATTGCGGCGTTGATTACGGTGGATCTCTATACATTACTTTGTGCAGAAAATGCGGACGGAGAAGTCAAAAGGCATATTTATGTGTCTTCATATGTATGACCACGCGAGCTGTACATGTAGAGGTAGCTCCGGATCTAACTACAGATTCCTTTTTAAATGCATTTAAGCGTTTCATATCACGCCGAGGTCCAGTAAAACGGCTCTACTCGGATCATAGCACAAATTTTGTCGGTGCTAAGGCTTATTTACATGAAATTCAACAATTTCTTAATTCGGATGCTTTTACTTCCGAATTTAGAGCTGAACTAGCTAATAACCGCATTTTATGGGAAATGATACCTCCTAACGCCCCACACTTTGGTGGTGGGTGGGAAGCCGCAATTAAATCTTAATAAATAAATAAATAAATAAGTAACGCATTTTATCCATCTGTATAGTATTTCATACTTCACTCTATGTACTGTTTATTGAAAGATGAGGATCTTTCAAGGAGGGGGAAGATGTTTGGGCCTGTTCAAACTCCTCATCTTATTTAAATCAAACCAAGGAAAGCGCGAAATTCTAAATTTGAATTTGGCACCAACGTGGTATAACCGCAGTGAAGTCTGTAGTGAACTATGTTTGTTGGGGTTCTCACGTTAAGAAAATCGTGTGCAACCGCTGTGTGCGTCTCTTAACAAAATATATAATATACGTTGTGTTACGTTGTGTCTGGACTGTTTAAAGCTCAGGTTTAAAGTGTTGTGAACGTCAGACGGCGCCGTCAAGGAACTTTTCTCATCATCAATAAAAGTCGCCGGCCGGCGACTGGTTGCATGCACTCAATGGACGATCGTCTAGCTACATTATTTTGAAGAATCCTGGTAAGTTCGATTTGAATTTGAACAGGAACGAGAACTTGTCCGCGTCTATGTCCTTTCCATAATTTGGTAAACAGTCGTATTGTGAATTGTACCTCCACTTAACTAACCTAACTTCACCCACGCGATTATAACTCCCCTCCAGGAACATAGTCTTTTTTTGGAAACCCATCACCCATAGCGCTAACAGTTCGTAAATCATCTCCGAGACCCTGAACCACTCTCAAACGCAGCAAAGTACGACGCGCGTATTCCGCATAAGTTACGTATTTATCCGATGTTGTGTCATGGCCTCAAATAAAATATTTGCGTAATCTAATTTAGTAGGACAAAGTGGCTTAAATTCCTTTTTAAAATTAGACCAGGTTCTATCATTGGTCACCCATTCTCCCAACCGAACCTTCGCGTCACCCTTTAGGCACGAGGCCACACGAGACAAGTATTCGTGGTCGGCCCATCCGTTCAAATCTCTGGCGCGATCCACTTCCTCACACCAGGTTTCAATATTATTTATAGAAGGATCGAAATTGGATACAAAATAGTGTTGAGATTTAACAGGTTGTAATTGTTTTAGTGCTTGCATTAAGACATGGGCGAAAGTGGATGCCCCAGAACACGGAGGGTTCGACCCGACAGAGCGGCGCTGATCCGGCGTACTAGTAAATACTGGGCTTGGCGTTCGAGTAACGGGATGCCGTCTTCTACGCATGGGACGTTCATAACTGCGCGACTCACGGCGCGAGCGAGGACGCGAAACGTGTCGCGAACGAGACCGCAAATTACGTGCATTACGTGCATTATTTCCGCGAGTGATTTCTCGACCTTACTCTACGAGAATCACGCGAACGGAGCCTAGTTTTGCTGCGCGAGCGACGCAGCTCCCGATCGCGAGAACCTGACGTATCTCGGTCATGCGAGCCACCTCTATGATCACGACGCCGTCCCTGACCATCCGTACTACGGCGCGAATCTACCCGATCACGACTACGAGATCTACCACGTCGATTCCGACGGCTACGACGTCCCTGATCGTTCGCCTGATTCGTTGCCGTTCGCAGCTACGTGATCTAGATTGTTCCATTACGTGAACTCAATTAATAAACAAACACTTGTACTTACAGTTTATAAACCGGTACAGCTTGTTAGCAATCACAACACTCATAAATTACACACGCTAAACGAAAATAGAAAACCTGTTTTGAATTTATTGAAACTGTTAGAAGCCTTCGTTGTGGGCAAATGAGTTATATCCCACTTCTGATTTTAGGTTCAGAAGTGGAAAAGACTTAAAAAAAACAAATTCTAATAAACGGTTTTAATTTAAATTTCGAAATATTTGAACAGATCTCTTGTATTTTTGTTAGATGTTTTGTTTCTCGCGTATTATGTTAAACACCTTACCTTGAGTTCCTAATAATATTATTTTTTTTATAATAATTTATTTCAATGCACAAGTAAGAAAGAAATGACACACAACATTATACGTAAACCAAGTATTTGTGCTTTGCAAGAATTCAGCATAAAAAAGCAACAGGGGTTTCCAAACTAGGCTAAGCCTGTATCTTGGAAACCAGAGAACAGTCTTAGGATTCCGAGTTCTTGCAATCACCAAATAAACATAAGATAATAATTAATATAAAATAAAAATAACAAAAAAACATTTTTTTAGTATTACTTAAGTACATGAAATTGAACCCGTCCTGGGTTGGTCCAGAAACATCAACGTAGGATTTCTTCAGTGAACTGATAGTCCAGCGAGAGTAGCCATTGTGTTATTCTGAATTTGGCTTCAGAGACAGTGCAGGATTTAACATCACAAAAAGCGTTCACCACGTTGTAAACGCGCACTTGTATAAATTCCCCAAGTTGCTTGCGAAATGTGACTTTACTATGCCAGGGATCGGAATTCAGAAAACTCGTTTTTTTAGCAATGAGTCATAGGTTTTTGAGCGGAGCAGACGAGTATGAGCAATAAGCGACAGTTTGAGGACAAACAACTGACGAACAGACAACACTTGGGCCATATTATAAAGGTCTGTTGTGGGATACCTGTGCGGCAATTTCAGCATGATTTTAAGCAAGGATCTGTTCGCTCGCTCCGCCACTATAAGTACCGTCTTGGCTGCAGTGCCCCAAACAGAGATACAATAACCTATTAGTGACTGACATAGTGCCTTGTAGACAATGATCAGCAACCTCAAGTTCGCCGAGTTCCTCAGTCTCCTGAAGATACCCGAGATTTTCCTGATTCTCTTTGCTAGATGTAGGATGTGAGACTTGAAATTTAAATGTTCGTCTACCATGATTCCAAGATATTTAATTAAATCAGTGCGTGAAATAGATTCACAGCTACAAGCATCTGGGGAGACTAAGTTACAGGTATGTATTCTAATCTGGAACTCACAGGTGGGTCTGGATGCTGCTGTTTTGTGGAAGCAAATGAATAGGGTCTTAGAATAGTTAAAAGTGAGTAGATTTTGTTTAAGCTAGTTACACATGTGTGACATACCCGATTCAGCTTGTCTTAATGCATCAGTCCAGGACAAACCCTTGAAAATTACCACAGTATCGTCAGCGTAACAGATGACTTCTGTTTCAGGTGTAGCGAAACTATGTATATCGTTCATATAGATGATGAATAGTGTGGGACCGAGTATACTTCCCTGGGGTACTCCATAGTGTATGGTGCGTATGTCGCTCATGTGTTCTCTGATCCTTGTGATTTGCCGCCTATTAGTGAGATAGCTCTTAAACCAATTTAGAGCAAGACCCCTTATTCCGTGATTTGGCCTGTAGTTTCCTGGAATAGACTTAAATCCATTTTTGTGTATCGCGGTTACTGAGGCAACCTAAAAGATGGATTGAAAAAAGAACCGGGAAAAGTTAAAGCTATGACCGACGCACCCGTCCCAACTAACGTGTCCGAATTGCAATCCTTCTTAGGTCTTATAAATTATTACAGATGTTTTGTGCCAAACGCGTCTATGATTCTTAGTCCATTATGCGACTTACTTAAGAAAGGTTGCAAATGGGAATGGACTAATAGTCATAATGCAGCGTTCAACAAAATAAAAGACTTGTTGACGTCAGATCAAGGTGTTAACTCATTTTAATCCGAATTCAAAGTTGATATTAACCGTTGATGCATCACCGACAGGATTAGGTGCAATTCTATCCCAGCTGGATGTAGACGGTGTCGAGAGACCCATTTCCTATGCATCGCGAACCTTAAATGCGGCGGAAAATAGATACGCGCAAATACAAAAAGAAGCGACGGCTATTATTTACGGCATACGGCGATTTCATCAATATCTTTACGGCAGGTCAGTACCGTTCATTTTGCGAACAGATCACAAGCCTTTATTTCTATATTTGGCCCTCACAAAGGCGTACCGGCGGTATCAGCGAACAGACTCCAGAGATATGCTTTATTCCTTAGTAGTTACAACTATGAAATCGAATACATAAGAAGTCGTGATAACAGCGCCGACTATTTGTCGCGGGCAAGTTTACCTTTTCCCGCCACGGCGAGCGCGAGCGCGTCGGTCGTTGACCCCGTATCACGGGAACTGAGCGAGCGCCCCACGCCGCGGCCGCCATGTTGCTGCGCGGAGCCGTGCGGCGAGAGCGAGCCGACATGCGATCGCGCTACCTATGTTTGTTTTGTTACGGACGGTAGCATTCCGGTGACCTTGACAAAGGAGTACCCTTCAGGTCCCTTCCAGCGCCTACACATGAACTTTCTAGGTCCGATTAAGGATATGGTGTATTTGGTTATAGTCGATGCATATAGTAAATGGGTAGAAGCGTATGACATGAAACACACGACCTCTTCTACGGCTTGTAACGGGGGTAGTAGGGGAATAAAATTAAACCACCAACGTTAACAAAAAAATAATATTATTTGGCTAGAAGAGCACTAGGGTCGTAAGTAAAGATGCCGACTGTTCACTACCTCCGCAGGCCCGTACTTTCCTGGCGGCTGAAGGTGGTAGGTAGCTCGCTAGTTTGAACGGCAGGAACGGCAGGTCGGTTTGGGTGTTGGCGAATTGGCGCTACAGGACTTCAAGAGGTAGGGCGCCTCGTATAATTTGTAACTCGAACTTGTTCCCTGGAAATACGAGACAGCTTAGAATAATCTTCAGGATTATTATTCCGCTGTTGCGATCGCCAACCCTTCCAAGCCAAGCCAAAGCAAAAAAGACGAGACCTGAGTAAATGGTGAAGTGGCTGACAAATCGCAAGCAGAACGGAGTGCAAAAACTACCTAAACGCTACTAAAATAGCTTATGTACTTAAAGTTAACAAAAGGTAGGTAGGTACTCAATATATATAGTAGGTAGAATTAAATTAACCAATTTAAATCCAGCATTACACATAAATGACTCTAAAGCTCAATATAAATAGGTAGTTTATATTTAAAACATTACTAAATACTTTATCACCAAATCTAAATGTTTAACTTTATAATTTTATTATTGCACCTTAAAAAAGCCAACTGAGTTACATTGAAATTCGAATGGCAAAGGAAAGAAGAAAGCGAAAGATTAAGCACTAACGTTTACATTATCACAATAGGTATGCACTATTACATAACATTAAACTCGCAGTATTATTTAGCTACACCGTTAGTAATAAAATCATAGATCATCACTTACCCTTTCGGGGAATTGCAGATTCCTAAATACGTTAGGTATAATATAATTTGGCCACAGCGCGCAGTTGTATTAATTATAAAATTACGAATACGTCGTAACGATTTATAAGTTAAGCCGATTACAATAGTTTAGGTATTGAATGGCGGGAAAAGGTATTCCTAAGGAGTACGTGTGTTTCTCGGTTGGTGCATGCACTGTTTATGGGACCAGTGACCATTGATAGTGTATGCGACCTGCGCAGTTGTCATCTGATGCGACCGAGCGGGTGAGCAGGTTGCGGATTGCTCGCCCTCCCCCACTCCCACCTCTTTTCATGAGGACGGGAGAGGGTGTCACGTTGACCCCGGACAATAGATGGCTGCTCCAAAACCCAATCCCAGGCTAGGAGCATTCCTGTTAACCTCAATCCCATGCTCCCCTCCCCATCCCTCCCAATCATCCCCACCCTAATCACCGCATCCCTCCCCTCTTTTCCTGGAGGAGGAAACCTCGTCTCCAAAAACCCCAATCCAAGGTGTCATCCGACCCGTGCCGATGGATGCATGGCCGAGGGGATGCTCGGTCGCGAACGGAGGGGCCTCGAAACCAGGCGAAATCGAGGTCTATTTAGCCTTACCCCTGCAAGCGGGGCTCTGCAGGGGTAGACCTTTACTTCCCTAACTTCTCGTGGGAACTATATGGATATTGTAGACATAATAGACGACCATTTAAATTCTACCGAAGAGGTACTAGGTACCTCCGAGGCTATGCTCCTTGGCAGCGATACTGAGGAGCATACGAACACTGCTGGAGCACCTGGGACTGAGGGACCAGGTACTTCCAATGCAGAGTCGACCTCTCTGGGCGCAAAGCACCAAAGGGACACGTCGACCAAGGGGCCAGAGAGTAAACCCAGGGTTAAGCTCTCTGGAGCTGATAGAAAAGAAATATATCGGCTCGTAGCGAAGGGTATGACCTTCGAGCAGGCGCTAGAACTGCGCATGAGTGAAAAGGCCAAGCAGAGGACTCGAGAGGAGGGGGAAACGAGGGAGCGGGCGTCAAAGCGCCCTCTCAATACCTCGTCTACCTCGAATCAAGGTAATCCCACCAAGGCACCGAAACTTGGCCAGCCTTCCACCTCGAAGCCTACCTTTAAGGAGGTTGCTGGGTCCGTCACGTGCGGCATCATAGACGCCCTGGGTAAAATGGACCAGGGTAGAGTCGAAATGCTCCAAGGTGCTATCTTGGAGTGTATTGACAACTCAGACGATGGTGACGGCCCCAGCTTTATTGAATGCAAACCGCGCTCGGGTGGCATCCTTAACAAAACACATAACCCCCCCCCCCCCCCCATCGTAAAGAAACAGACACAACCTAGGCACCTATATATAATCCTATCCCATCCCTCCGTCTTATCTAAATTTCCTAACCAATCCCCCAAAAAAATACAATGATTAAGGCGATACAAGTAAACCTCCAGCACTCAAAGGCAGCCACAGCTGCCCTTTGCCAAAGATTCCTCTCTGAGGACCTGGACATCGCCTTGATCCAAGAACCGTGGGTGAACAAAACCACGGTAATGGGGCTAAACTCGGCAGGTAAGATATTAAGTATCTCCTGCGGAGTGAGGCCAAGAGCATGCATGCTCTTCAAGAGAGATATAAATTACCTCCCGATCCCTTCGCTGTGTACAGCTGATGCTGTTGCAGCGTATATAGACCTCCCCGGGGGGAGAGGTGCAGAGACACTCATAGTCAGCTCCATGTACCTACCCGGAGAGGACCAGGATCCGGTGAACAAGGTGACACCGGTAGTGGAATACTGTCTGAAGAGAGAAACCCAGCTGCTGGTGGGTACCGACTGCAACTCCCATCACACATCATGGGGCAGCTCCGACACGAACGCAAGAGGTGAGTCCTTGTTTGACTACTTGCTCACCAACAATCAATTTGTTCTTAACGTGGGTAGCAAACCAACCTTTACCACACGTTCTAGGCAGGAAGTACTAGATATAACATGGTGTTCAGGTAATCTCGCACACCGAGTAACCAATTGGGACGTCTCAGATGAGCCGTCCTTGTCCGACCACACCCATATTAGGTACGACATAATATGCTCGGGAACAAAGGAACCGAACACGTACCGAGACCCCAAGGGAACAGACTGGGCTTTAGGAACTCCCTTAGGTTATACCTTGGAGATTTTAAATACATCAAAACTGTGGACCAAGTGAAAGCCGCAGCACAGAAGCCTAATGAAAACGTATCTAGAAAATTGTCCTCTTAAGACCACTAAGAGCAATAGGAACGCGCCTTGGTGGAACAAAAACCTGGAGCATCTGAGGCAAAAGGCCCGTGGCTTATTTAATAAGGCAAAAAAAGACAAGAACTGGGATGCTTACAGGAAGGCGCTAACACGCTTCAATAGGGAGCTCAGGAAAGCAAAAAGGAGATCCTGGCAAAAATTTTGTGGGTCCATCAAAGACACTGCCCAAGCTGCCAGGATCCACAAAATATTTGCCAAGACACCTGAATCTCATCTAGGCCTGCTAAGGAAAGCGGATGGATCTTTCACGGAATCCCCGGAGGAAACACTGAGACTGCTTGCTCAAACGCACTTTCCGGAATCCGTGTACATTAACAACGAAAGAGAACTCCAGGACAGTAAGTCTCCGGACAGGAGACCGCGGAATGAAGACTGGAGGAGAGCTTCCGTTATTTTTCGTCCCCAACAGATAAGCTGGGCCATTAGGAGCTTCAAGCCTTATAAATCTGGTGGGGTCGATGGTATTTTCCCGGCTATATTGCAACGGGGCGAAGATATCATCATCTCAACGCTGATAAAACTTTACCGTGCAAGCTTTGCTTGGAGTTATCTGCCATCAGCGTGGACTCGGGCGAGGGTCACTTACATCCCCAAGGGAGGGGACAAAGACAAATCACAGCCCAAGTCCTACAGACCGATAAGTCTCACCTCATTCCTACTAAAAACGATGGAAAAGGTGTTAAACAGTCACATCAGGGCAACATACCTCGTTGAAAAACCCCTGAGTGCAAGACAACATGCCTACCAAACAGGCAAGTCCACGGAAACGGCACTTATTGATCTGGTGGACAGAATTGAGAAAGCCATAGAAGACAAAGAAATTGCACTCTGTGCCTTTCACGACATCGAAGGGGCTTTTGACAACACCAACTTCGATGTTATAACACGTAGCATGGTGAATCGTGGAATCGACGATACCACCACCAGATGGATGGGATCCATGCTGCAAAATCGAACTGCAACAACAACGTTGATGAATAAAACTCTTCATTATAGAGTGACCAGAGTGTGTCCACAGGGCGGAGTCCTATCACCCCTTCAATGGTCATTGGTTGTTGACAGTCTCATCTGTGAGCTCAATGAAGCCAGATTCCTGACTCAGGGTTACGCAGACGACATAGTAATAATGGTCATAGGAAAATGTCCTAGCACCATTTCCAGTCTTATGCAAAGGGCCCTACGAATAGTAGAAAACTGGTGCACAAGACACGTGCTAACAGTCAACGCACGTAAGACGGTCTTAATCCCGTTTACCAAAGGAAACTAGAGGCGCTTCACGCCCCAACACTTCTTGGTACGAAGCTATGCTTGTCCAACGAGGTCAAATATCTCGGAGTCTTTTTAGACCAAAAACTAACATGGAAAAAGCATCTCGACTACATTACTAGAAAGCGATGGGGGCTAGCAGTAGGTTGGTGGGGCTAAAATGGGGGCTACGGCCCATGGCCGCACTCTGGATTTATAAAACCATAGTGAGGCCGATCGTCACTTATGGCTGCTGTGTGTGGTATAAGAAGACGCACCAACTCAACTGCGTGGAGAACCTCAGCAAAGTTCAAAGAACAGCCTGCCTTATAGCCACTGGCGCTCTTTCGTCCTCTCCCTCTGCAGCACTGGATGCCCTCCTGAACATTCCACCTCTGCACATTCACGTGCAGATGGAAGCGAGGATGGCCATTACGAGAGCAAAAATCAGAGGGAGGACGAGATGGCAATCTAGGGTCATAAATAACCTCTACAATGAACTAATGAAAATTCCGGTCATGGATATGCCCTTTGACTCCATGATCCGTGAATACCGCTTCGATAAGCGGTTTACAGTCTTGTTACCTAGTAGACAAGACTGGGAGGCTGGAACTCCCGGAAATGTTAAGCAGAATGACATTGTTTGGTATACGGATGGTTCCAGGAGGCAAGGCGTATCCGGGGCGGGATTTTGTAATGATCGCTTCAGAACACGCAAATTCGCCAACCTGGGTCGCTATACCACAGTGTACCAAGCAGAAGTCTTCGCAATAATTGGCTGTGTCCAAGAGAGTCTCCAAATGCATCTCCAGAATAAGAAGATATTTATCTTCTCAGATAGTCAAGCTGCCCTCAAGGCGTTAACATCCTGTGAACTTGACTCCAAACTCACTAGCGAGTGTGTCCTGCTCCTAAACCAGCTTGGCAATGCCAACATTGTAAATCTGATTTGGATACCGGGACACTGCAATATCAGAGGCAACGAAGTCGCTGACGTGCTAGCAAAGGCCGGAGCAGAGAGCCCACTACTCGGACCGGAACCAATAAGTGGCGTTCCAGCCTGCATGGTCAGGTTCGAGTTAAAAGAGTGGGAGCATAAGCAAAGCACTGAATATTGGAAAAGACTACCTCGACTAGAACAGTCTAAGGCGTTGATACAGGCGTTCGATCAGAGACGAGCTGTAGAAATAATAAAACTGAGTAGAGGACATGTTAGGGCACTCACTCGGACCCTCACAGGGCACTGCAAATTAAACAAGCACCTGCACAACATGGGTCTTTCAGATACCAAAATCTGCAGATTTTGGTATCTGAAAGACCCAGGTTCTGTCGCGAGGACGAGGAAACGATTATCCACGTCCTCGGCGAGTGCATAGCGCTGCACCGTTGCAGAAGCCGGCACCTGGGAGCACACATGATCTCAGCTGACGAGATCAAGAGCTCCCCCATCAGCTCCATTCTCGGGTTTATCCTGGAACTGGAGCTACATGAGGTGCTGTAATAGGTTACGGGGCTGCCACAATAGATCATCTACTGGTCGCAGTGGCTATGAGACGCAGGGCTCACCCCATTTTTAACAAATAAGAAAAAAAAAAAGGAGTACGTGTGTACGTCCCGCTGTACGGCCGAGCTGTGTGAACACTCGCCTGGTGCATGACCATCGGATGACCAGTGACGTCAGTAAGCTCCCCGCCCGCAGAGGTTAGGACAAAGGATTTCTTACCTGAGCGTTAGGGTACCGCGGGCGCGATTTGCGAACCATTATTAGCACGATAGAAACGTTGTGCAGTTTAATTATAATTACTTTCTAATAACAAATATTGATTAAGGCGAAGTTAGTTTTTGATTGATAGTATATTCAATCAAAGTTATTTAATGAAAATTTGTTTAGTTAAAAAAATTTAATAATAGGGTTTAATATACTGTAGTTAAGTTAATTTAAGTAGTTTGAAGTGATTATATTGTTTTTTTTTTATTGTAAATACTTTCATTTTATTTTCTTTTCTTTTTTTTTTATTTTAAAGTATTTCATTATTTTTTGAAAAAAAACGTGTTTTAGTTTAAAAATGAACGTATAACGTTACATTACCCCCTCGCGTAACCAAGGATTTTATTATATTAAAGTAAAATCCGCACTCAAGTAATAAAAGTATTTATTTGTATTTACACTTTCACTCTCAACTTTCATACATCTCGCAAACATGAAAACAACAATAGACATTTTAAAGAATATTGACGCAATCTATCAATAAAAAGGTTCCTGTTAATTATTTGAACTGGTAACCCATACTAATTTAATTACTAATCATGATGTTATTTTACGCGTATTAGGTAATGTATTATTGCCCAAAAATTTATGATAGATTCATAAATTAAATTAGATAAGATTCAAATCTACTTATTAAGGCCAATTAACTTTAAATCTTTAATATGCCAAGTACCTATGTCTTTACCTGACATATCTTCCAAGACGTAAACCAAAGGTGATTTTTTAGCGGTGACACGACATTTTATGAATTTAGGAGCTAGTTTTTTACTAAAATATTTGTCTTTGTCACTTAGGACGTAGGTACGCTTCATTACTATATCTCCTACGTTGAATTCTGCAGGTTTGCGGCGCAAATTATTATGTGCAGTATTTTTTTCATGTGCATGCCACAATTTTGCTTGCACGTCATTAAATATAGCGGAAAGACAGCCTAAATTCTCAGCGTAAATGTCACGTGGGAGAAATAAAACCTCATCACCTAGCTCCGTGTCTGTATAGTGAGTGCCACACGAGACAAGTTCTCTGCCATATACCAAGAACGATGGCGTGAAACCCGTAGCCTCATTAACAGAGTTATTGATGGCAAACTGAACGGTTGGAATAAAGGTGTCCCAACTCCTGTGATCAGACTCAACAAACGTGGAAATGCAGGTGATGATAGTACGATTGTACCTTTCCACGGTGTTGATCTGTGGGGTATAATAAAAATTTGGGATATTATATTTTTTAATAAGTGCAGATGTGTCACGACTAATAAATTGGGAGTCATTATCAACAAAAATAGTTTGGGGTACACCATGGACCAGAAAAACAGAATTCTCCAAAATGTTGATTATGAAATCTGAAGTTGCTCTTCTTAATGGAAAAATTAGGCAGTACTTGGAAAAGCAGCACGTAACTACAAAAATGTAGCTATTTTGCTTGCGAGTAGTGGGTAGGGGACCCATGAGATCAATAGAGATCATCTGCCAAGGACGTGAGCACTGTTTGGGGCGACCCATAACTCCTAAAGTTTGGTGGTTGTATGTCTTGTATTCAAGACACTTTTGGCATGAACCAACAAACTTGACGACATCACTGTGCATGCCTGGCCAATAATACCTGAGCATAAGGCGATGGTAAGTTTTGAAAATGCCCAAGTGTGCAGTTGTTGGCTCACAGTGATTTTCAAGAATTACCTTTTGACGTAGTTCAGACGGAACTACGATTTTCCAAGCAAATTCACTTGTTAGTGTACTTTTTAATTTTGAAAGTCGGTATAAAATATTATCTTTTATTAAATAATTAGGTAATCCTGCGAATGATTGAGACATCCATTGAAGATGGTTTTGTACCATTCATCTTTAATATCAGATAAATCATAAGATGAAATAGCACAAACTGGAACTGCACGCGAAAGAGCATCGGGAATTGCGTTGTCGACACCACGTCTGTGCTTTAGTTCAAAGTTAAAAGACGACAAACGTACTCCCCAACGAGCCAATCGACCGGTTGGGTTATCCAGAGAAAGGAACCACTTCAGAGCACTGTGATCTGTATAGACAGTGAAGGTTTTTCCGTTCTCTAGATAACATCGCCAATGCTCCAGAGCTATGATCACAGCCAGAGTTTTTTATCTTATCTTTATCTTATCTGTGATACTATAATTACGCTCGGATGCAGTTAATGATCGACTCATATACGCGATAGGATGTTCCTTTCCGTTCCTAATCTGGGTGAGCATGGCACCAACTCCATAATTGCTTGCATCTGTATGGAATTCTAAGGGTTGATCATAATCAGGGCAAGCCAGAACAGGAGCAGAAACGAGGCACTCCTTGAGCTTTTTAAAGGAAATGTCAGCCTCAGAAGTCCACTGGAATGGTGGCGTGCCTTTCTTCGTAGAGGTCAATTTGTTAAGTGGGCCTGCTACAGTGCTGAAGTTGGGGACGAAACGACGATACCATGTAGCTGTCCCGAGAAAGCGTTTAAGATCTTTCCGACACTTTGGTGTCGGTTAATTCAAGATGGCTTCCACCTTTTCGGGATCGGTACGTAGTCCACAAGCATCAACGACATACCCAAGGTATTTCAATTGACCTCGAAAAAACTTGCACTTATCCAAGTTAACCGTAAGGTTGGCTTGTTTAAGTTTTTCCAGGACCTTCATTCAGTAAGAGTGTCACGTGGCTCTGGTAATCGTCAGTTATGATGATGACGTCATCAAGATAGGCGAAAACATGTGGACCAAACTCACCAAACAGCAGATCTACCAAACGCTGTTGAGTAGCTGGTGCGTTGGTCAAGCCAAAGGCAGTCCTTTTAAAACGGAAAGTTCAGGCCAGGGACATAGAACGCAGTTTTGTCACGGTCTTCGAGCGCGATATCAATTTGCCAAAATGATTTGGACAAATCAATGCTAGACAAGAAACGAGCATCTCGAAGATTATCCAAAATCTCGGAGATATATGGCAAATTGTACGCGTCACGTTTGGTAACTGAATTTAGTTTCCGGCTATCAAGGCAAAATCTTGGCTGGCCATCCTTCTTTGACACTAACAAGACTGGAGAAGACCAGGCACTCTCACAGGGCTCGATTACGTCAAGACCCAGCATTTCATCGACTTGCTCAACCAGTATTCGCTGCTTCTCCGGGGACATACGGTAATACCGCTGACGAATTGGTTAAGCGTCTCCGGTGTCAATGTGGTGTGTGATCAAACTCGTCCTTCCAAGACCTTTACGTCCAAACGAAATGTCCTTGTATTGCTCTATAATGTTATCGGCAATAAGTTTATCAGACTCGCGGAGGGTATCATATCCGTGAATCAAGGGTTTGGAAGAAGAATCCACATCTGCAGCAGGTGTTCCGAGGGAAATGCTACCTAAATATTTTGGACAGATCTCAAATTATCGCCAAAAGTCGACGCCTAATATAAGGGAGGTTTCGATCTCTGGGACTACTACAGCTTCAATGATGTGAAACTGGTTCTCAAAATTTACTGGAATGTTAATGTAACCTATGCTTTTAAAAGACTGACCACCAGCTGCAGTTCCAGAAATAAAATTTTCATTTATTAATCTAAATCCGTTGGATTGAAACAATGCGTGACTATTATTTCCTAAGATGGTAACCGCTGAGCCAGAGTCGAGTAGTCCAGTGAATGGAATATTATTAATATTAATAGTTACGTAAGGCCTAATATCATTGACTGGTTAATTCAGAATTGTGTACAAAAACTGTGAGTTGACACAAATTTCTTCCCTATTGCTCCTGAACAATCGCGCGTGGTTCGACCCTGGGCTGGCTACTGGTCTGCCACCAGCGGCTCGCCCCAGGGGCCTTCACAGGGCGAACTGCGCTTCCTTGAGGAGCAATAGTTGAGCGCGCAAAATCTGCCTACCCTCCAACTCAACAATAACCATTATGCCCCCACCATCGCCATGCCATGTGGCACCTACCCGCCGGGCACCCCGCCCACAACCCCCCATCCGACGCCGCGTGTTTGAACGCAGCCGGGGCGTGGCGCAAGCAGCCATCGGGCGCATCATCGCTGCCGATCAAGCGCGCCTCTCGCCCCTGATACGATCACCTGCGTCCCAAACTCCGCCGTTATCGCCGGCCCCTTCGCTCCCGGACCTGGGAGGCGAGGAGTTCGCCAAGGAGCTCACCCATCCCCCCGCCAACCCCGACGCCCGTCGCCAAGCGGTCGATGCCGGCCCCAGGCATCTCGCTGGCCGCTACGCCGCAGCCTCAGCGGGCCAAAGCGCCCCGCCTTGCAGCCCCCGCCGCGAATACCATCAGGCCGGAGCGATTTCTATCGCCGTCACAATCGCGCGCAAACATTCAGTCACCATCTCCACCGTTTGCCGCACCGCGGACGACCATTCCGAGGCCCCAACAGTCCCCAATGGACACCACCGGGCCCTCCTTCGCTGCCGTGGCAGCCTCCGCCGCCGCCACCACAAATAAGCCACCAACACCTCCTCCGAGGTCGCCGCCACCTAGCACCCCAAAAAACCCAGCACCAGCGGTGAAGTATCCGCCGCTTATCGTGGACCGTCTGCCCAATTGGGCTGCGCACTTTCGGGAGCTGCGGGTACTGCTGGGTCACGCGCCCGACGGCCGCGCTTTTGGAAAGGGAGTACGCTTCCTGCCGAAAAGCGCGGACGAGTACCGCGTGATACAGCGGTACCTCACGCAACTGGAGAAGGAAACCAGGATATCCTGATTTTCATACTCCCTCCCGGCTGAACGCAGCCTGAAGGTAGCTATTCGCGGTTTGCCCGCGAACACGGAACCTGCCGAGATCGAATCCGACCTGCAAAAGCTCGGATTCGATCCAGAGTACGGGCGTACCATCCAGGCCCGCCAAGGCCGGCCTGGATGCTTGTACTTTGCGCAGCTCCGCCGCTCCTCGGGCCTGATACCGGCCATATACGAAGTTTCCGAACTTCTAAATATGCCCGGTATCAGGTTCGAAGCATGGCGGGGTAAGCGTGGTCCGGCCCAGTGTCATCGGTGCCAGCAGTTCTGGCACTCCTCGCATCACTGCCATAGACCGCTGGCCTGTGTTCGGTGCGGCGAGGAACACGCCGCAAGGGATTGCACACGTCCACTGACCGAGCCGGCAACGTGTGCAAACTGCAAGGGGGTGCACATGGCGAACGCCACCGTCTGCCCGGTGTTTCTAAAAGAAGCCCGGGTAAAGAAAGCCGGAACTGTCGCCCGTATGCAGACGACAAAGACGCCTGCAAAAGTGACCACCCGCGTCGAGAAAGACGCCCCGGCCTCGCTCATGGCCGCCGCCAACCTACCGCCCTCTGCCGCCCCTACCGCTAAGGCAGGAGGGAAAAAGAAGAGAAAGAAGAAGAAGAAGGGCAAGCTGCCGCAGCCAGCAGCCACAGCTCCAGCCACCCTTCCATCAACGTCCACCGCGTCCACGTCCACTGACCGAGCCGGCAACGTGTGCAAACTGCAAGGGGGTGCACATGGCGAACGCCACCGTCTGCCCGGTGTTTCTAAAAGAAGCCCGGGTAAAGAAAGCCGGAACTGTCGCCCGTATGCAGACGACAAAGACGCCTGCAAAAGTGACCACCCGCGTCGAGAAAGACGCCCCGGCCTCGCTCATGGCCGCCGCCAACCTACCGCCCTCTGCCGCCCCTACCGCTAAGGCGGGAGGGAAAAAGAAGAGAAAGAAGAAGAAGAAGGGCAAGCTGCCGCAGCCAGCAGCCACAGCTCCAGCCACCCTTCCATCAACGTCCACCGCGGTGCCCGTGGTCGCTGCCCCTGCAAAGGGGACGAAGGCGAAGCGGGCAACCACCACTGCTCAAACTGCGCCAACCGCGCAACGTACAGGTGTGGACCCGGGAGTCGCCATGGCCTTAAGGATGCTTAACCAAGTACTCTTGGCCGTTCAGGAGGGACGGGACCCAGTCGCCGTTATCCTGCAATGCATAGTCGATCTATGTCATGGATAGTTCGCTACGTATTGCATACTGGAATGCCGACGGGCTGTCCCCCATGAAAGCCTCGCTGTAGGGTAGATATCGCTCTCATCAACGAAACACATCTCAGGAGCAGTACAAAAGTTAAGTTCCCCGGTTATGTCGCTTACCGGGAGGAACACCTCGCAGCTCGGCGTCGCCTACCGGGGCCTACTCGTCCTAGTCAAGAGGGGCATAACCCACCAGCCGCTGCCTACGTTTGCCCTCCAGTCCTCTTACGCCCTCGGCGTTGAGGTATGCATCAACCATACCCCAATCCGTGTGTTTGCCCATTACCATCCCCCAGGCTGTCGCCTCGTAGTGGCCGACATCCATGCGCTGCTGGATGCCGACACCCCGACGGTGATCGCGGGCGATTTTAATGCCAAACACACGGCTTGGAATTCTTCACACATCTACCCACAAGGCAGACGTCTCTTCGAGGATGCAGACCGCAACGGGTACGAGGTGTTAGGACCGGAGGTGCCAACGCACTACCCGTACCAGGCCGCCTTTATGCCGGACGTCATTGACTTGGCTGCTCACCGTGGCCTTCCGACCGCTCCGTCAATTGACGTCCTGGACTACCACTTGGCCTCGGACCACCAGCCGGTGCTCCTCACCATAGCAGCCCCCGTATCCAGGACCACACCACCGTCTCCCAGGTTCGTCCAATGTTGGGACAAATTTGCAGCATTGCTGCAAACCCAACTCGCACGTCGCCGCAACCCACCCGAGACGCACGTAGACGTCGACGCTCTTGCCGAGGACCTCAGTGCTACGATCAGCGTAGCATTGCGAGAGTCCCGGCGTCCCGCCGCGTCTGCGCCCTCGCACCTCTCGACACCTTCGCACATAGCCTCTCTCATCCGTGAGAAGAGGAGGATGCGACGCGAATGGCAGCGCTGCAGATGCCCCCGCCTCAAAACGCAGCTCAACGCGCTGGCGGCCAAGATCTCGGAGGAGCTGGAGTCAGCTGCAACCAAGTCTTGGCACAGCGCCGTCGACCGAGCCGGCGACGACTGGCCGGGCATACACCGCCTGTGCAGGCAACTCTCCAGGAAGCCGCCTCCGATTAGGCCCCTACTGGCCGAGGACGGGTCCCTCCGTTACCGCTCAGAAGACCGAGCGGAGATCTTCGCGGCTCACCTGGAGACACAATTTATGCCGAATCCGCCAGCCGATGATGACACTATGACAGACTATGTCCTGAGCTTCCACAGGGCATACTTCGAGCCCCCTTTGCGACCGACGGACGAGCCCATTTTCTTCTTTCCTGCGCAGGTTTGGAGGATGATCCGGCGGGCCAAGCTGCGGAAAGCACCAGGCCGGACGGAATTAGCAATGAGGCGCCGCGCCACTTACCTCCGCGAGCGATCGCGGCGGTGACGCGGCTCTTCAATGCTATTCTACGTACTGGCCACTTCCCCGCCCCTTGGAAGCTCGGCCGGGTCATCATGCTGCCTAAACAGGGGAAAAATATACTAAGGCCGGATAGCTACCGCCCGATCACCCTGCTTTCGACATTATCCAAGGTCTTCGAGAGGTTGATACTCCCCCATCTAGTGCCCCACATAGTGCCGCGGGAGGAGCGATTCGGTTTTCAAGCCGAACACTCGACCACGCAACAGCTGGCTCGGGTGATGCACCGTCTGACCGCGACGCTAAACAAGAAGGAGCGTGCTGTAGCCGTGATGCTAGATATGGAGAAAGCTTTCGATCGAGTCTGGCACCAAGGGCTCGTTTACAAGCTAGCTACCTCGTCGGCACCACGACGAGTGGTGATGACCATTGCCACTTTCTTGACTCAACGTAGCTTCCAAGTGATAGTGGATGGCGCGTTATCGACTGTGCGACCGGTCGGGGCCGGCGTGCCACAGGGGTCGTGTCTTTCGCCTATCTGCTACGGCAGATACACGGACGACATCCCAGTGGCAGGCGGGGCCACGCTGGCGCTCTACGCTGACGACGCTGCCTTTATGATCGTCTCTCACGACGGAGCACGCTGCAGTTAAGATGCAGCGCGCTCTCGACGCCCTCCCCAAGTGGTTAAAGGAGGCTGTCGGTCAACGTGGTGAAAACCCAGGCGATAGCCATTGGTGGGAAGAGGATTCCGCCTCCGCTCACCATGCTCGGCAGCAACATCGCCTGGTCCCCACAGGTCAAGTACCTCGGGGTCACCATCGACCGGCATCTAAAAATGGCTGCCCACGTTGGCAACACCGTGGCGCTATGCCATGCTGCTCGATCCTTCCTGAGTCCCGTCTTGTCGTCCAATATCCCGCTACGTGCGAAATTGGGAATTTACAAGACGTACATTCGCACCAGACTTACCTACGCCGCCCCGGCCTGGTATGCTCTGACTGCGGAGACTGAACGCAAGCGATTGCGAGCACAGCAATCGCTTGCGTTGCGCTCTATCGTAAAGGCCCCTCGCTACGTGAGGAACTCGACGATAACTCGGGACACCCGGATGGAGAGCCTCGATGACTTCATCGGCCATTTGAGTACCAGGATGTTTGCCCGCGCGGGGCAGTCGTCCTTTGCTCACTTGCGCGAGATTGCTCCGTACCACCGACGCCCCCCCGACAGACCGTATCCGCGGGACCTAGTCCCGGCGGATATATAGACGGACATTGAAACCAAGCCCCCCGCTGGCTCGAGACCGCTCACCGGACGTTCCATCCCTCGCGGGTTGGGATTATGCCGGTGGGGCCCGGACTCGTCAGCGGGGCGAAGCCCACCACCGGATTGACTCCCCGGACCCAATACCCAGGCCTAAAACTAGGCCGCGCCAACGCCCCGCGCATCTTAATGCGCGGCGAATGACCCCACTGAAATGGGTATCTATCCCAGAACAGTTTCTACCGACCCCTTTATGCGGGGCCGTGAGCAAAACCACCGGGTTTCTTTATCAGTCGACTTTCAGACGTTGACCGGTACACATCTCTGCTACTTGACCCTTTACCTTGTACGACAATGGAGACAACACCTATAGAAGCCGCACAAATCGTAGCCCTATTGCAAGAAGGGCTCAGCCAGCGAGTTGTCGCTCGTCGGCTCCACATAAGCCAGTCCTGTGTTTCGAAAGTTTACAAGCGCTTTCGGGAGACTGGTGGCTTTATCCCGAGACCAAGATCTGGACGGCGCCGGTGCACATCGGAGAGGAATGACCGTTTTATCGTGTCAACATCTCTCCGAAATCGGCATTTGACTGGTGTCGACGTCCAACAGGAGCTCCGAGATGTTCGTGGAGTAGCAGCCAGCGAGTGGACAGTTCGTCGACGACTCAAGCAAGCGAATCTGACTCCAAAAAGGCCTGCCACAGGCCCGAAACTCACGGCTGCTCACCGACAAGCTCGCCTTCAATTTGCTCGCACCCATCTTGATTGGGAGGTTGAGCAATGGAGGCAAGTCCTGTTCTCCGACGAGAGCAGGATGTGTTTGCACGGTAGCGACCGAAGAGGTCGGGTCTACAGGCGGCCTGGGGAGCGATTTGCACAGTGCTGTTTCGCTGAAACAGTGGCTTATGGGGGCGGCTCTTGTATGATGTGGGCCGGCATTTCCTTCGACGGTAAAACCGAGCTTGTTTTCGTGCCTGGCGGGGGACGAGGAGGCGGTCTAACTTCAGACCGGTACATTTCCGATATTCTGCTGGAACATGTCGTTCCCTATGCGGTATATATCTTCCTGCTTATGCACGATAACGCTCGTTGTCATACTGCCCGTTTGACCACTGAATACCTCGAAGAAGTCGGTATCGCCACATTGGACTGGCCGGCGCTCAGCCCTGACTTGAATCCCATTGAGCACGTGTGGGATGAACTGAAGAGGAAGGTTCGTTCCAGAACTCCTGCTCCTTCATATCTGAATGCGCTGAAAGCGGCGTTGATTGAGGAGTGGGAAGGTATTCCACAAGAATCAATTCAGAAGCTGATCAGGTCTATGAAGAATCGTCTTCGAGCAGTTATTAGGGCGAGGGGAAGGAATACAAAGTATTGACACTTAATTTTAAAGCTAAGTAAATGTTTTATTAATAATTTTTTGTTGTTTTATGCATTCATTATTTTTCCATATTTCCTTGTTTTTCTACCTCCTTCGCTTAATCCGGGATAGCTCCACAACTACTGTCTCCATTTGAATGAATTTGGTATCAATTTAAAGTGGACAGTTGAACCTTTAAAATAATGTCATTTTTAAAATTATTAAAAATTTATTTACTAAGCAAGATCGCGCGAAACCAATTTGAAGTAAGTGATTCCAAACTTTTGCCCGCGAGTGTAGTAATCAATAACAAATAAACTTATTTAGATAGGATTATGCAACTAACCTAACTTAAACTTGATTTTACTTAAGAAAGTAGAGTCTTTAGATAACTATAGACCTTGTATATGATAGGATGTCACACTATTTTGCTTAAACAAATGGTGATTTGTTGAATAGTGGTTATAATAAATTACTTACTTTACGAGACGTTAGCGTCTGGTTTATAATATAATATATTTTCTGCGGTTTTGGTCTTTACACAAAAATAATATAATCATAATACTAATATTCGCTTTTAAACATAATTTTACAATATTTTAAATTATTGAAATTATTTATCGTACGTACATAAGTCAATAAATAATTAACAAGTTTTTTTTGCTGGCTGGCAAGGCAGCTGGCTACAGATAACTAAGAATATGGACTATGGTGTAGAAAAATAGCAAGCTGTCAGATTTTTAAAAATATTTCAACATTTTAATGTTTTTATTATTTATTTATTTTATTTTGGGAAATCAACGGCGATACAAACATAAATTACATGAAAGTGCTTAAAAATATTAAGTAAAGCTAATTACAGATTTCCACGTTTAAGTAATTATTTTCTGCGCGCGTGTGTGTGTGTGTTTGTATGTGTATGAGTGTAGTGTGTGTGTGTGTGTGTATTTAGGTATGAATATGTGTGGGTCTATGTGTTGTGTGTGTTTGTACTTACCGGAAAGTCAGAAGTGACTAATGCCTCGATGGCTTGAGTCTTAAATGCTATTTTATTATGAGTGAATAGGTCAATGTCACTGAATGTTCTATTATATAGGCGCGGTAGACAGGAAAGGGGGGCATTTTGAGCGTAATTAGTACTATTATGCGGTTCGAATAGAAGCGGTGGTGGTTGACGCCGGGAACGACGAGCCGGTACTCTAAGTTTCACCTCAGCCACAAGATCAGGACAATCTATGTGTCCGTGGATTATTTTGTGCAATAAACAGACGTCAATCAGTTTTCGTCTGTCCTCTAGAGTTAATAATTCATATTGCTTACAGTTTTCGCCGTATGAAGGTAGTGATGGTTTACGGAGACTATAATTCAAATATTTTAAAAATCGCTTTTGAATACGCTCTAATCGTTCCTTATATATAGCGTACTGTGGGGACCAGATGGAGCTGGCGTACTCTATAACACTACATATGCGTAATATACAATTTTAAAGGTGTGTTCATGACTAAATAACTTACATGAAAACCTAGATTTTGGTAGGCTTTATTTATAATTCTATCAATGTGGTCAGATAAAAGCATCTTATCGTCGAAGTGAACACCTAGGTCTCTAACCACAGTTGATCTGCGTATCGCTTTGCCATCAAAATTATATGGAAATATTATAGGTTTAGGTTTGCGTGTAAAGCTGATACATTCGCATTTATTGATATTAACAGTTATATGGTTTTTAGTGTAGTAATTGAATAAAGCATCTAGGTCCTTTCGCATTAATTCACAATCGAGTTCATTTTGAATTTTAAAGAATATTTTTGTGTCATCAGCGTACATTAGGTGTTTGGCATATGTAAAACTGTCAACAATGTCATAAACATAGACATTATAAAATAAAGGACCTAGGTGTGAGCCCTGGGGAATCCCAGTGGGTATATGAATAAAGTCAGACCTAAATCCACCTACAACGACAGCTTGAGATCGGTTACTAAGGTATGACTTGATCCATCTGAGTAAATCCCCGTGGATTCCTAGTTTCTGTAGTTTGTTTAATAGGATGATGTGGTCCACCCGATCGAAAGCTTTTTCAAAATCTGTGTAGACCACATCAACCTATCCACCCCCATTCATACCAGATAACACAAAATTAGAAAAACAAGTTAAATTAGATACCGTAGAACGATGCTTGAGAAATCCGTGCTAATTCATTGGAATTCCTTTACTTATAACTGGTTATATCTGTTCAAAAACAATTTCTCAAACATTTTGCTGATGGTACTCAAGATAGAAATGCCTCTATAATTCTCGATATTTGTTTTGCTACCTTTCTTATGCACGGGCACTATGTGCGCTTTTTTCCATTCACGGGGCATTATCCCCTCGCTAATTGATTTATTAAATACGATAGCTAAGGGCATGCTTAATGTTTTAGCGCAATCACGCAAGAAAAGAGGAGGTATATTATCGTATCCCGCCCCTTTTGACACATCTAGAGAAAGCAGTTTTTTGTGGACCGTTTCCAAAGATATATTAATTGCGGATATGGTATCAATTGCAGATACGGTCTCATCCGTATCGATAAGTTGGTTAGAAGGGGTGCCAAAAACATCTTTAAAGAACTCATTAAATGCATTACAAATGGTTTCGCCATCAGTTACCTTACTACCACGATATATCATTTGTTTTGGATAGTTGGACCCACCTCTCAGTGATTTAATATATGTCCAAAACAAATTAGGCTTCCTCAGATAGTTTGATAAAACGAGTAAAACATTCTTTCTGTACTTGTGCTTGCCGTTTGCGAAGGATAGTGAACTCGTTGTAGTCGAGTAAGTTACTAAACTTTTTCCATTTCTTATGCATTTTATTTTTTTCCTTTATAATGTTAATCAGGGCAGAGCTATACCAGGCCGGATATTTACGCTTACTATTTGATTTCAGTGGAACGAATTGAGCTATAGTTTTTTTAATGATCTCATAAAGCAGATTGCATGATTCCTCAGCAGTTTGTTTGTCAAAAAGAGAGTGCCAGTCAACTTCATCGAATACTTCATTGATTGATTTATAATCACCTTTTACAAAGCAGTACTTTGGAGTAGATGCTTCCTGCAATGGCGAGATTGCCACATCCAACACTTCCAATAAAAGTGGAGGATGTGCGCGATCCGGGTCTACTAATGGGGAATCGCTAGTGACGATTGCTAGTGGAAGACTTGAAAATCATAAGTCAAGAATATTATTAGCGTAGTTTGTATAGTCATTGTATTGTTTAAACCCAGCAAGACTCATATTTTCAATTAACCTTATTGCAGCATTTTGTACTTCTTTAGTACCTTTGTTTAAGAGTTGAGGTTCACAGTTACACCAGGATACACATGGTAAGTTGAAGTCTCCTATTAACAGATAATTATTATTAGTATTTTGAATAGATTTTAAATAATTCATCGTGCTTATTACACAGTCTATGTCAAGTGGAATACGAACACTGTCAGGAGGGATGTATATAGCGGTGATATACAGATTATCAGCGACTGCGAGCGCACGCGCCGGTATCATGATGGTCACCATTTCAGTTGCAGGCGAAGGGTCAGCAAAAGTACAATACGTGGCACCCAACTCACTGCGAACCAGGGGGTCTAATTTCAAGTTACCACGTACGATCGTTCGATCGAGCCGACAGTCAATCAATTGTAGTTTAGTTTGGCAATTTGAAATACCATCGTATGGGACACTTTCGTACGGATCCGACCATAGACTCTCGTGAATGAATGATATTCGCGATGATAGTGTCGCCGAAAGAGCCACATCAAATAAAACCAATTGAATTGATTTTATTTATAATTAACATATTTTTTTTTAACGAATAAAAGATATTTGACTTTTTAAATTAAAGGACTATTGTTTAATGTGTTTGAAAGAAAGATTTTAAATAATAAAAACATTAAAATGTTAAAATATTTTTTAAAATCTGACAGCTTGCTATTTTTCTACATCATAGCCTATATAGTTATCTGTGGCCATCTGTGAAACATTAGAAAAAAACTTGTAAATTATTGACATAAGTATGTACGTACGATAAATATGCAATCTCAATACATACATAATTTAAAATATTGTAAAATTGTTTGAAAGCGTATGTACATTAGTATTATGCTTATATACAAGTTCTATAGTTATCTAAAGACTCTACTTTCTTAAGTAAAATCAAGTATAAGTTAGGTTAGTCGCATAATCCTACCTAAATAAGTTTATTTGTTATTAAATTTACTCTGCCGGGGACCACTCGGCCACGGAGTAGAATAGGCCATCCTCACTCTTACCGAGGTGTCGTAAAAGGCCAATAAGGTAAAGCTGCTGGCATGATCATCAGCACCCAGACATGGAAAACTCTGCATTTATATCAAAACCCTCGCCAACCCGTCTGCCAAGCGTGGTGAGTATGGCAATTACCCCTCATGTGATTGAGGAAGGCCCGTGCCCCAGCAGTGGGGACTTAAATGGGCTGATGATGATGACTATTCCAATTTACACTTTAGAAAGAACAACTTTGAAACATCATTTCTATAATTTAACCATTTGTAATTAAATATTTCAGTAAACAAGACATCAAAGTTCTCCATTGGACCAAACTGTAATAGAAAGCTGAGCTAGAATGACTGTTGGAGAATGAGTTGAAAAAAGTGAACATCTCACCGGAGGTAATCAAAATAACAAAAAGTTATTTAACTGAATCTATAATATCTGTGCTATAACTAATTTCCTTACTGAAAGAAAAAACATTAAGATAAAGATAATATAATTGCTTGAAACATGTATACAAAAGTGTAATCCTTATAAATAAATATTTCACAACATCACATACATTGGTCTGACTCCGAGATAGGTACCTCAAGCACCTGTGTTACGGATATCAGAATCAACAGTGGGATTACAAATATATGCATGTAATACTTTTCTTTAATAAATACATACTAATAATACATAGAAAACACCCAGACCAATACAAACAGACATGTTTATGCACACAAATGTTTGTACTGTGCGGGGATTGAACCCGCAACCCTTGGAACAAAGGCAGCATTCACTACCGTTCCAAATGGGTTGTCAAATCCTTGCAGTGTTATTCTTGGTTGGTGGTCCAGAACCATGATTTTGGAGGCCAGTGTACCGTGAGCCATGATCGAGGATTTGGCGAGTCTGGCAATTACTATGAAGGGACTGCCGTCTGACCTTAACAACCCTTAGACGGGGGAACCACACCAAATTAATCATGGTTACATGTTACAGAAACTTATTCAAGTAATCTTAAGTGCATATGGAGCTCGTTGGTAGAAATATGCATTTGAGTTTATTTTTTACATTATTTCCATTTTAAAATTAAATAGCTTGTTTTTATTTACTTAATAAGTATGATTGTAATCGAAATACCTATGTACCTACCAACAGTTTTTTGTATGAGAGAGCAATAAAAATACTTTTATTATTAGGTATTTATTTATTTTATTTAAAACTCCTTTATGATTATTGCAGAATATCTACCAGCATTGCACAGATCTCCGCTAGAAGAAACATACCCAGTTCCAGTACTCCGGGTTTCATTGCTAAACAAAGTTAATTATTTTGCTGAAAATAGTTTGTTATAATTCAACTGATAAGTACCTATGGACAAGCATCATTCAGTCATCATTTATTATGTAAATAAAGTAAAGTATCAGCTTAATTATTCCCTTTGTAGGGCTAAGACCCCCATCATAGAAATCAAGTCATCGCTACTATGATGGGATTAGGCTTAATCATCACTCATGCCAAATGCGGATTAGTGATCACAAACCCGAACTATGTTCGGAAAATTCAAAACTTTGCTCGACCTGGGAATCGAACCCATGACCCCGAGATCATGGCCACAGGGCCATCGTCAGAACCGTCTTAAACCATTAGACAATGGGGCGTTGTTTTATTTGTAAATAATTAAAGGTTATTAATTAATACTAAGTGGGTGTGTGAAGATAGATAGATAGACATCCTTTATTGCACAGAAAGAATACAAAATATGTGTGTGTACATAGTTTCTTCTTAAAATAGGATAACAGTATTGTATCTTTTATTATTTATTTTAATAAATGATTCCATCACATGTACTTTGTTGTTTTTTTCATTCCTTATGTACTGCTCTCCTGTTAATTAGTATGTTAATCGCATGAGTGTTAACAGGGCTTTTGGAAGTGGTAGTGAACGATGGCTTTGGTTCAAGGGTTGCTGGTTCGATCCCCATACAGTACAAACATTTGTGTGCATGTACATGTCTGTTTGTATTGGTCTGGGTGTTTTCTATGTATTAGTATGTTTTTACAAAAGAAAAGTATTATATGTATATATTTGTAATCCCACTGTGGACTATGATATCCGTAACACGGGTGCTTGAGCTACCTATCTCAGAGTCAGATCAATGTACATATGTGATGTTGTGAAATATTCTATGGGATATATTGAAATTCACTAACTAATAGTGGAGCAAATGTATTAAACCAGTTAAACATAAGTTTAACTGGTTGGTACTGTGTAATCTTTAATGGATATCCAAAATTACCCCAAAATTGTAAAATTTATAAATAGATAACTAGGTACTTAAATAGTTATGTAGGAACCTAACACAAAGGTAAGTAGGTAGGTATACCTACTTTTTAAGGAAAGAGAAAACTTATTATGTATATTTGTAATGTAGACAAAGTAGGAACTTAGGCAAAATTATTGCCTCTTGTAATACATAATTGAGGCTTGCAAATGGTTAAAACTCTCAAAATATATTTCACTTTGTACTTTGGTGGATTAATACCTAATTGAGTCAAAAGCCTATATAAATAATACCTAATTAAACCATCAAAAGTTCCAAACTTTTGAACTGTTAAGATTAAGTTTGAAGAATACAATGTACTTAGTCGTAGAAAAAGACTAATTACTTAGTGAATCTAGTTTATCTATAAGAAGCCTACACCACTAGGTAGGTACTTAGTATACTTACTTACTTAAATCTGCATAAATCATTGAACTATACCATACATATTCTCACTGGCATAAATCTACAAAAATTCTCAGTAAGTAGGTAAATAGGCACTTAATGTAAATTAATTTACATATTTAAACGTAAGTAGGTACTGAGATTCATACATTAAAACTTTGATTAAGCATTAAAAGTACCTAAGTACTCTATGTATTCATAATCATCTATATAGGTATAGCAATTTTAACATTTTATACCAAGAAACTCCGCTTTAAACTAATCTTTATTGATATGTAAGTCATTGGACCTTATTTACAAAGACATAAAGATCCTTTTTTAATACACCATAAATCCATTCAACCGAACCAAAACACCTTTCGAGCTATCGTGAATTTTGACATAAAGACGCGAGACAAGAAATGTCAAATTCGATATTTTGGTTGAGCATTGGCGTCTTCAAATTAGGGTTTGAGGCGAGATGTGTCAAAAGAGTTTCGGTTGAGTTCAACCGACGCAATGTTCACTTCAAATTAGGAAACGTCGTCAAATACGTTTGGTTGAGTCTCAAAGTTAACTTCAAATTAGACCCCCAGTATCATGACGCCGCCACCCGTTTTTTTGCCGCTTGCAACTAAGTTTCGATCACAACGAAAAACATCGTATCGGCTATCACAAATTTCACGATTAAATATCCCACTGTGCAGCCATGTTTCTGTGATAATTATGACGTCATATTCATTATTTAAAATCGACTGACGCAGCTGCAAACACTTTGTTCGTAGTCCGCGGGCATTTTGGTAGAATATTGATATATTACCTTGTTTTAATCTATCCATTTTTATAATTTATTATTTCAAAGAATAATTTAATATAATGTGTTTTTACTTTACTATATGTTTTTACGTGGTAGTTGCAAATAGCATGTAAAACAATATTAACACTTGAAAGAGAGATACAAGTCGAAACGTATAAATACAAGTACAAAGTGTTAACTGCAATATTTGTACATTCATAATTTGTCACTATCAGCCGATCATTTGCAATACCGGCGCACAACAGCTGACTTCTGTCTTTGTCACATTTTTTATTACGTTGCTTGCAATAAGCGTGATTCTTGTTATGCGCCCGTGATGCCGTCTCATAGTGCAAGCAGGAGGCGGCAGGCGCAGACGTGCGCGCAGTGTCCACGAGCCCGGCTGCTATAGCAAATGTTTTTATGATATTACGAATGTAGTGACCAATCATAGGCCCGGCAATGTAATTGTAAATGTGAACCACTGATAGTGTATCTGTGAGCTCGAGGATAATTATATACATCTTTAACAGACAAATACCTATGAAGTGAAGTCTAGTACTGGTTATTAGCCTGAATAGTAAGTTGGACATTCCTTTGAGTTGAGCAAAGATTGCGCATTGTTCAAAGATTGCGCATTGTTCTTCATTTATTTGTTTAAATTGTGGAAATTTATATTTATTAGTGTTAGTGGACAATACTGTCGGGCAAGCATTTAAATGATTCGGGGGGATCTGGGTATTAATGTTTTTTAGAGTAGTTCGTTGATGCAGTGTGAGGTATAATGATGTGTGATAGATGTAGTATTTGTTGGTGTGAAATGTTCGTTGTGTGTGTAATACAATTATTAAGCCAATTCTAAAAAGATATTTACATGATAATATAATATAACAGTAAAAAACCAACTGAGACATGCTACAGATATTAAGTAACACGTAAAATGCTATTAAGGTACACATTCTAACGAAATTTCCGTAGATCCTCCTCCGAATTAATCATTACAGGAGGAGAAGTTTCGTTTTTCCGCATAAATATAGTGCAGTTTCTAATCCATACAAATTTAACCATTTATTAGCCGCTGCCTCTCTGCATTTTTTAAATAACCCCTTATTGTGCGCGGTTAGATGTTCATTAATATAGATTGGTTTTGGTTCTCCAGTTATGTTTATATCTTTGGTACTTATTCCTCGGCGCTTACGAATTCCAGCAATGATGTTGTCTTTATGAACCCGGCTCCGAAGCTTCACAACGATAGACCGCGGTCTTCCTTGAACTGGTTGCCTTGGCTGAACCCGGGTAATGTGTTCGAAGTCATCATTAGATAAAGTTACACCTGAAAGGCTGGCTATAGCTAGGAATATTGCATTCAGCTTTTCATTTTTAGTTTCCGGAATGCCAGTTATTTCGAGGTTCAGAAGGCGATCGCGCTGCTGTTGCTTATTCAGATCACGATCAATATTTTTTAAAGCCTCTTTCGTTGACTTTAACTCGTTATAAAGAGCATCATCAGTTGTGCGGTGATGTTCTAGTGTTTCTACCCGCTGACTTTAAGTATCCACCCGGTCGGAAGTAAAGTTGAGTGTCGCACGTAAATCAGTTACCATCTCGACTGTTTCGTTTTGTTGCGTGACCATTGATGCCATAGAACGTTTCAAGTCCACGTTTTCCTGGCGTAATAAGTTTAATTCCGCTTTAATTTCATCTGATACAGAGGACAACTTACTCAGTTCAGCCTTTGTGCCTTCGTTGATGTTCTTATTAACTTCGTCGAAAGATTTTTGCATACGTAATGTCAAGGTTTCCAGCATCGAGGATGTCACAATATCTTCTTTTACTGGCTTCCGTCTCCTGGAGGAAACCTTTAGTTGGGCGACGTCATCATCATCCTGCGAAGGTTTTTGTTCGGAGTACGACGGAGATTCTATTGGTGATCGTAGCATCGTTGTAAGTGCAGCTGTAACGATACCGTCGCTAGTAAGTGTTGAGCTTGGTACCGGTCGCTAGCCCGTCACGGAGTAACTTGGGTCACTTTGTCGCACAGGCGAATTTCAATGTACAGGACACCGAGACTACTACACTTACGGGTTAAAATAGTGCAAAACAAGTTGTTTCGAATATCGCACAAAACGCGGCACACGTCTGTCTAAAAGGACAGCGCGGAGCTATATGTAAAATCTTTCTTTCAAACACATTAAACAACAGTCTTTTAATTTAAAAAGTCAAATATCTTTTATTCTTTAAAATTTTTATTGTAAATTATAAATAAAATCAATTCAATTGGTTTTATTTGATGTGGGTCTCTCGGCGACACTATCATCGCGAATATCATTCATTCACGAGAGTCTTTGGTCGGATCTGTACGAAAATGTCCCATGCGATGGTATTTCAAATTGCCAAACTAAACTACAATTGATTGACTGTCGGCTCGATCGAACGATCGTACGTGGTAACTTGGAATTAGACCCCCAGGTTAGAAATGTCAAAATAATACAAAAAGGTGGTTACATTTTTAGGGTTCCGTAGCCAAATGGTCAAAACGGAATCCTTTTAGATTCGTGTTTTCAAACATCTAGCCTATATACACCACATACACACTATCTAGTTTCCGGATGATGTCTGCACCATGCACTGGGATAATGAATAGGCTGATACTAATCCGTTTACTAATCCAAACTGAGGATATTTGAACAACTTTCAACTACGCATCTAAAAAAGTTCCATTAATTTGGGTAGAAATAAATGGAACTTTTATCTATAGTTCAGTAGTTAGAGCCGTGGAAAGGTAGCTCCCAGATCACTACCACAGATTATGTTATTTACTACGAATCTCACGTGAACAAGTTGATATTTCTAGCTAAATGTCTCTCTCATCTTAGCGTGCAATTCCCGGCTACGTCCAAAGCTGTCGCATTGGACCCCAAGGTGCGCTTAGACCATGAATCATTATTTGGGGAGTCTGGTTATTACAATGGAGCGACTGCCGTCTGACTTTCGCAACTCTTTTAACAGGGGAACCAGATAAACTAATCATGATTACACGTTTCAGAAATTATCTGAAACGTGCAGGTTTCCTCTTTTTGTTTTCCCTCACCGCCGAGCGAATGGTAGAAATATTCACATAGATTTGAAAAATCTATTGGCGCATGCTCGGATTCGAACCTCGACCCCCGCGTGAAAGAGTATTCCTATCCACTAGCATCGCTCTTGATTTTCTATGTGAATGTATCTTGTATAAAATATGGTATTTGAAATGGGAGTGTTTGAGATGACGTGACTTTCACTCTCTATTTCAACAAAACAAAATCTAAAGCAAAGTTGTATGATATTATTTTAATTTCTTTGATAATGTTAAACATACAGAAATTCAGGCATTACGGTAAGGGTATTGACAAGGTGTCATATAGCAGCGTTCGGCATAGCTACGTCACTGCGCGCACGCATTTTGATAGGATTCAAAGGTTCCAGGTTCAATCCCCGCTCGAGTTACTTTTTTTTATGGGTAAAATATTTATTTACAGAATGCTAAAAATAAACAAAAAGAGGAATACTTTTTACAAGATGATGGATGATGATTTTTGTTATTATTATTATTATTATTTGAATTCGCCGTACGGAAAGCGCAAGAAGTGGACGTGTCGCCAATTATTTAAAAAATTACCAATTTTCTTATTTACAAACTTTGAACCTTATCAGTTTGAGTATAAAGTCAGTTTAAGACTACCACGCGAGTGACCTATTACTCTACGCTCCTGCGCAACAGCTGGCAGCACCCCCTCGGGTAAGAAAGACGGGCTCATTCGTATTGAGTGTCCCGCTCACACATTACTGTGCGCCGCCGCGCTGTTACGTTGAACTTGTTCCTTGCAAGTAAACAAACCAAAGATCAATATGAGCGTACAAAGATCGCCTACTGGAAGTGGCACCATTTCGGCACGAAGCGGTTCGTACCCTGATCTACCGAGTAAAATCACAGCTCAAGATGCATCTGATATGTCACAAATTACTTTTCGTAATAAACGAAAATTAAATGAAATTGAAGAGATTAAAGCCGAACTTACAGACATGAGGAAACAAATGACATCGATACAAAATCAGATGTGTGAAATGATGACATACCTATCTACCATGAATAACACTCAAACTGAAAACTTCAAAAAGTTAAATCAGGATGTTTCGACCATAAAACAACAAATAAATGATATTAAAACGACAACAGATAATCTAACCGAAGAACAATCTAAACTGAAACAAGATATATCTAGTCTACAAGAAAGCAAGAACATCACGGAAAAGAAACTTGACCAGATTGAATCAAAACTCCAACGCGAAGAGGCTGGTTCCTCTTCCGCGGTGAATGTACGTGAAGAAATAGTAACTGAGCTCAACGAACGTGGACAAAGGAGCAAAAATATTATTATCTCTGGGGTGCTAGAACCAAATGCCATTAGCCCTAGTGAAAGGCAATCAGAAGACAAATCCGCAGTACTTAAAATCATAAACAATATAGAAGGTCACACCAACACTCCTGAACCAGAAAAAAATTACAGACTGGGTAAATATCAATCAGACAAATGCAGACATCTTAAAGTATGTTTCTCCTCTCCGGACATAGTTAAATCAATTCTGAAAAATAGAAAAAATCTGAAGGAAGAGAAAATAAAGGTATTTTCCGACCAAACACCCCAACAACAGGAGTATATGGCTATGTTAAAGCAAAAACTAGAAAATCGCATTGCGAGTGGCGAAGACAATCTTTGTATTAAGTACATACGAGGAGTCCCTAAAATAACAAAACAAACTCCAAAAAACTACAGCCAAGACAATCACCAAGCAAAGTCATCGAAAATCTAAAGTCTAACAAAGTTTCCTACCAAAGTATTAGCAAGTACGCAGATATTATGATGAGTAAAAAATCACTCAAATGTCTTTATGCTAATTCTCGCAGCATCGTTAAACCGGGAAAATTCGATGAACTTGCATGTATTGTGGAGTCATCTCAGTACACAATACATATTATCTTATTAACTGAAACATGGTTGAAGTCCGAGGATGAGGCCAAGAGATTTCAATTACCGGGCTACACACATTACTTTAATATCAGATACAGTAGCAGAGGAGGAGGTGTTTCCATCTTTGCTCATAACTCACTAAAGCATAGCCTTATTGCGGAAAGCACCATGGACGAAAATCATTTCCTCTGGATCCACGTGAACAAATTTTCACTTGATATAGGTGTAGTTTACAAACCAGAGCGCACCAATAACAACGAGTTTTTGGAATACTACACAATGCAACTAGGAAATAGAAAAAGGGCCTTGGTATTTGGAGATTTTAACGTGGATCTCCTAAGCACGGATCGATCTACTACTGCCTATAGACAAGTAGTTAAAGAAAATGGTTTTTCCATCATTAACAAAATAAATAAACAGTATAGCACCCGAGAAACAAACTCAACAAATACGATACTCGATCATGTAAGTACCAATCTAAAACAAAACCTCTTTCACTTAGCAATTACAGAGTCAGATATGTCCGACCACAAGCAAATATATTTGGAAGTAATGTATTGTAAGCCAGAGCCTATAAAAACAGTAGAATATCAAGCAATTAACTATACCAACCTATATAAAACAATTGAAAACGTAACTACCTGCAACTATAATTCAGAGTATGATATTTTCGAGCAAAATCTTACTACAAGTATACAGTTAAATAAAGTGACCAAAACAAAGAAAAATAACCCACCAAGACAGGACTGGATAAATAAGGATATTATAAGTGCGATAGATAAAAGAAACACGCTAAGACTATATAACAAGAGGAATCCGAATGACAAGCAAGTCGAAGAAGAACTTATAAATGAGAGGAAAACATTAGCACAAACTATCCGACGAACTAAACATAATTTTTACTACGAAGCTTTTATGGGATGCAAAAACAAACCAGCTAAAATATGGAACCTCATAAATAAGCTATCTAACAACAAAATTAAAGACGCAACAGTTCCAGCGAAACTACAGACTGAAACCGGTGAAATCACAAGTGCACAAGAAATATGTGAGCATTTCAACCAGTACTTCTCAACTATCGGAGAATCCTTGGCCAATAAAATCCCAACAGAATATCATCACGACAGTATCGCCTCAGCTTCGGGCTGTCAAGCAGGACCAAGTGAAGAAAAGCTGTCAAAAATGAATTCAACGACTAAAGAAGAGATCGTTAAGATCATCGACAACTTAAACTTGAACATAGCGTCAGGCGTAGATGGCATCAATAGCAAAACTATAAAGTGTATTAAAAATCTTATCGCACCCGAGCTTACCAAATGCATAAACAAATGTCTAGATCTTGGGGTCTTTCCGTGTAGTCTCAAAATAGCTAAAGTCACTCCTATATATAAATCGGGATGTAAATCTGATCCTAGCAACTATCGACCCATATCGGTTCTTCCGATTATCTCAAAGGTCTTCGAAAAAATTCTATATAACCGCCTCGAAACATTCCTAGATTCTAAAAAGATATTACACGATAAACAATATGGCTTCAGAAGAAAATCTAATACCTTATCAGCAACAATTGATCTAACAACGAAAATAAAAATAAGCATAGATAAAAAACACATAGCATTAGGAGTATTTATAGACCTTAAAAAAGCTTTTGATACTGTTAGTCATAATAAACTTTTGAAAAAACTGAACCATATAGGTATTACTGGGGTCGCGCACAAAATTTTAGTATCTTACTTAACCAATCGCCATCAAGTTACCAGAATTGGTGAATGCCAAAGTAACTCTAAGCCCATAACATACGGCGTGCCACAAGGTTCGATCCTGGGGCCACTGCTATTCTTGATATATATAAATGACATTAATGAAATAGGCCTCAGAGGCGACATAACCCTATACGCTGATGACACAAGCCTGTTTTACTTCGGCCATTCAATAAACGCTATTGTCACTGAAGCTCAAAATGACCTTAACCTACTGCATAAATGGTTTCAGTATAATCTCCTTACAATTAATATATCTAAAACAAATTACATCATATTTAAAGCGAAAAATAAGAAAATAATAGATTTTGAACCTTTGCACATAAATAGCCAACCAATTAAAAGATCCCATTGTGAAAAATATCTAGGCTTGATACTTGATGAAAGACTTTCATGGACAAACCATATTGAAAAGATTAAATCCAAACTCTCAACAATTACTGGAACTCTAAGAGGTATAGCTCCAAGTTTTCCGCATAAAATCCGTTACCTGATCTATAACTCCCTTATTAAACCCCACATAGATTACCTAATCGAGGTATGGGGGTCCGCTGCAAAAATGAACTTAAACCCTGTTCAAAGAATTCAAAATAAGGTCATAAAAGTTTTATTTAATTACAAATATTTAACAGAAAGCAAGAAAATATACAAAGAAACTAAACTTTTAAACATAACCCAATCGTACATCTACTTTACTTGTTTACTAATTCGCAAAATTATCTCTAAAGATATTCATACACAAATTAATTTCACTAAGAAAAAACTTATCCAAAAAATGAAACTAAGAAATGCCAATGATCTTATTTTACGAAAACCAAGAACTAACTACGGGAAAAAAAGTCTTATGTTTGAAGGAGCACAAATGTACAATAAACTCCCTAAAGATATCAAAGAATCGCAGTCAAGCCTATGTTTTAAGAAACTTCTAAAATTCCACATATTAAATACAATAGTATAAAAATATTTTAATAAAATCTATACTGTCCCACCCTTTCTGAATCACTAGCATCCGGCCCGCCTGGTGCCGCTTCTAGTGTGCAGTGAGCGTGGTTCGGCTTTATATCCATGTTTATAGTAATGTTTCGCAATCACGCCTGACGGACGAGTTAAGACGCTCGCCCGAGATGTAATGCAAATCATTATCTTCCTACCCCCAACTTTTTCGTTTTCCTATAAATTGTACTTATTGTAAATTTTTATGTTCTCATGTTAAGTGAATTTGTATGTAATTCTTAATGAGAATAAAGATCTTAAACCTTAATTTTGTGATGTTGATCTTAGTTTTAAATTTTTTAAATATTATAACTTAATTATCAAAAAAATTAATTTAATTTATTACATCAAGACTTTATCTAGGTCACACGTCTTTGCGCATCGCGTCATAACGCTATCGTAAAATATGATCACATAAACAATTCCTGCATCGCGATATGTAAGTTTTAGGTCTGAGTTTGGATATATACACAATTGAAACAGAGGCTTAGTGGATGTCACCTGGGACCCAATCACTTTAGTAGGAGACGGCCGCTCCAAACGAGTGTAGTAGGTCTAGGGTGATTATCTGAGATTTCTGTAATGATAGTTATTAGCTTGGCACGGCCGGCCGAGCTGATTTCATCGTCAGGCAGTCTCTTTCCACGTTTGTGGTAAAGCCAATAACACACTTAAAAATTTCATCTCGTGTTCAGGCGGGACTCGAACCCACACCTTCCACAATCCGGGTGAATGTACTACCAATTATACCACTGAACGCGTTACTAAGTCGACGAAATTTGTAAGTGCTTGATTCGACATGAGCTGTCGATAGTCTCATCAATATTGTAGGTATATTTACAATATCCAGTGGAAATATTATTACAAATATTTGACCACCAGTTAAGATGAGACTGCTAAATCAATAGTTGATATTTTATAGCAATCTTTTGCGATTTATTCTTAAGTAAATAACACACTTAAAAATTTCATCTCGTGTTCAGGCGGGACTCGAAGCCACACCTTCCACAATCCGGGTGAATGTACTACCAATTATACCACTGAACGCGTTACTAAGTCGACGAAATTTGTAAGTGCTTGATTCGACATGAGCTGTCGATAGTCTCATCAATATTGTAGGTATTTTTAAGTGTGTTATTTACTTAAGAATAAATCGCAAAAGATTGCTATAAAATATCAACTATTGTGGTAAAGCCCTTATAATGTTGATTAGAGCGCCATTGTAATAAAAAGTCAAATGCCCGGCAAGAGACGAGATACGGCTACACCGTAGGGCTTTACAAGTCAAGTGCTCAGCAAGGCCTGAGATGCGGTTATAGGGTCGTAGGGCTTACATTGGCGAAGTGCTCTATTGAGAGAGATCTGATCAACATTGTATTTTGAAATCACATTGGTTGTCTCCGGACTGTCAAGTTGCATCGTGTTGCCCCGAGTCAGGAACAGTCCGGAGACGTAAACCCTTTATGCTCCTTGATTATGTGAACTTTGATTGTAATATATGTATTTAAGTATATATTTGTGTTCCTCTGTTGTCTGATATCTGTAACACAAGTGCTTAAGCTACTTAGTACGGAATCAGGTTAACGTATGAGATGTTGTGAGAATTATTATTATTATTATTATTAGAACTCATGAATATGATCTATACCACATATCTTGTGAGTGTTATATTTTAACATTTTAAAAAGTTAAACAGAGAACACTTTAATAATTTCTATGTCGTTCCAGGTCGGCTAGATTTCGTTGGACAGATGCATTGTAATATTCCTAATTTAAATGGATTGTTTGCTACGGTCGACCGAGCTGATTTCATAGTCAAGCAGACTCTCCACGTTTGTGGTAAAGCCCCAAATGTTTGATTAGAGCGCCATTGTAATAAAAAGTCAAGTGCTCGGCAAGGGACGAAATACGGCTATACCGTGGGGCTTTACAAGTCAAGTGCTCGACAAGGGACGAAATACGGCTACACCGTAGGGCTTTACAAGTCAAGTGCAAGGCTTGAGAAGCGGTTACAGGGTCGTAGGACTTACATTGGCGAAGTGCTCTAGTGAGAAAGATCTGATCAACATCATAAACATCAATTTGTATTAGAACTCAGGAATCAACAGACGAGCAACTGTACACACACCTACCTATTTGATATGTTCAGCACGCTTTACAGATCTTCTGTGAAGTGTGCTGAACTTCCCAATATATTTACTACTTATGGTTTTAACAGATTAATTGGCATCCTTAACCAGCCCAAAACAATAGTTGAGTCTGACCAAAACACAACTTTATCCAGTTTTGAACGCAACGATTTTATTATTTTTGCATATAAACGACCCCACGACAGCCCTTGTTAATTCCAATCGTGGAGTAGTCATTGGTGAGGTGGGAGCGATCTTACCTTTCGCACAAAGCAAGCGCACACTAACAGCTGACTCATTCTCGTCGACGCTGCGAATGTAGGTGCACGCACCGTAGGCCACCTGAGACGCATCCGTAAAAATATGCAGTTCGATACGCGCTGGTGTACCGCACATTACGTAACGTGGAATACGAATGTTATCCAGCTTCGCAAGATTTTCCACGAATGCATACCAATCTCGTGCGATATCGTTAGGTACAGGCTGCTCCCAATCCAATGAAGCAGCCAACATTTTTCCAGAAGTGTTTTGGCTGTCGTAATAAATGGACTCAACAAACCAAGGGGATCAAAAATTTGTGAAGAAAGTGAAAGTATTAGTCGCTTAGTAATATTTTGAGTATTTTTATCTATTTGCGATATTACAATAGTTCATCAGACTTGTTAAGCCAACCTAGACGTAATGTTGTAGTGTGTTCATGTTCACCTAAAGACAAATTTTTAGAAATATTTTGTGCGTTATTTTGGTCACCAAATTCAAAATTAAAAACCCATTTTCTTAGTGATAAACAACCCGAGTTTAAGAACTGTTTAATCCCCCACAAATCGAAATTAATTTAGTCTTGCTTGTTGCGCCACAGACTAAGTCACCAACATAAAAGTTGTCACGTATAGTTACAGCAACTTTAGGATGTACGTTGTGTCGCGAGCTACACGGGATCGTGTCGCCGTCGTCGATCGGATCGTTCGGCTCGGTTCATTCCCGCGCTAACTCTTTGAGACACCTGCAGCTTAGAAATGGTGCGGAGGCTGTGCCGTAGGTGACTATGTTCAGTTGATATACACCCAACTCATTGGACGGACTATCTCTCCACAATATTAGTTGTAGGTGACATTAATCTTTGTCTATTAATACACATCGATACATCTTTTCGATGTCTGCGCAAGCAACGTACCTATTCTCGCGAAATCGAAGCAAGATAGAAATTAAGTCACCCTGTATAGGCGGTCCTACAAGTTGCAGGTCGTTTAATGAAACACCGTTAGATGATGGTTGACTTCCATTAAAAACAACCCTGAGTTTCGTGGAGGTCGCATGCGCTCGGAACACACCATGATGCGGCATGAAATAGTGTGGGGTTCCGTTACTACCTTGGTCATATGACCTAGTTTTATGTACTCTTTCATAAAATCAGTATACATTTTTTTACACTCGGGATTGCGTTCGAGTCGCTTTTCGAGTGCGTAAAATCGATCGAAAAGTGAAGAAAATTATATTTTTTTATTTTATTCATTACCACTTGAAATAAATTCATTTCAATTACTGTACGGTAAAGTAGAAATTCGGTAGTATATTTTGACTATTCGACAATACATGAACTAATTGTTCTTTCAATAATTCAGATCGTCAAAATGGTGAGACCACAATTTACATTGCATAACTTCAAAATTATTGGAACGGTAACTTTGAGGTATGATTATGTATAGGTAGGAAAAAGGTAGTAAATATTAAAATCTTACAACTAGCAGCGAATGGTTTAGTTTGATCCCGCTATTTTGATATCAAAATGGCGAGACCAGATAATTTCACTTATAACTTTAAAAATATCAAGGTAGCAATTATTTCACCGAAGGTAGCAAATAGTAGAAATTAAGTAGTAATTATAAGTATTAAAATGATCTGGATTCCAGGTTTGGTCCCGCTATTTTGACGGACATCCAATTTTCGCCTAATATGTCCGGTGATGATTTGAAAGGTATACGAACACAGAACCTACCGTCTCCAGACCGCGTTGTCGTATTCACGAAGTGTTTCTCGCATAGTACTTCATCATCACTGCGCGCTTTATCCGGACAGTGAACTAACTCCTCCAGCTCGCAGAATCTACGTAGATGTATATCTAAAGGATGTTTATCTAATGTCTGCGTGAAATTGACTGTGTGATTGACCGGATGGGGCAATTGGTAGTGACCCTGCCTCTTACGCCAAAGGTCGTGGGTTCGATCCCCACCCTGGACAAACATTCGTGCGATGAACACTTGTGTTTGTTCTGTGGCTGGGTGTAATATATTATGTATTTAAGTATATTTTGTATTCCTCTGTTGTCTGATATCTGTAAGACAAGTGCTTAAGCTACTTAGTACGGAATCGGGTCACCGTATGAGATGTTGTGAATTATTATTTAAATAACATTTAAAATTATTTAAGTGCGATTTTCTGGTATTTATGTTTACCGATCCAGAAACAATCCACCCCAACTGAGTATTTTGAAGGAACGAACCATTAGCCATCTAAACCTTACCTTCACTTATTAAATTCCAAAACAAGTCGGCACCAATCAATATATCTATAGGTAAGCTTTCATAGAAATAGGGATCTGCAAGATTGATGTCTTGGTACTTGAAATTGGTTGCGATTAAAATTATTTGAAGGCAAATGAGATGTTATAGTCGGTAAAACTAAACATTTCATGTGCGATGTGAATGTATTGGTGTGTGACTTGAACTCAATTTCACATGTCTGCGTGCATTGTGTTACTGAGCTGCATATGTTTTGTATTTTTTGAGTGGACTGTAGTATTGGTGCATGTAATTTATCGCATAGTGAATTAGTTATAAAGCAACGCTCGCTGCCACTGTCTAGTACGGCGCGAACCTTGTGATAGATTCCTGTATGATCGGGAATTTCTACTACCGCTGTTGATAACAAAACAAGCGGCCAGTCACTGCAGGCGTGTGCGTTTACGTGCGCATGCGACTGGTTTACCTGGAGCGTGTGACTGTGAGCGTTGGACCCGTAGCTGTGGCTTATTGCTAATAATTGATCAGTATTTGATTGAGTATCAGATAACAACAAATTAACTGTGCGTGAATCTAAATTATTAGAATTGTTGTCGCATAGCAAAGAGTTATGTTTTTGTTCGCATTTACGACACGCCAAATCTGCATTCAGTCGAAGAATGCCCCGATCTCATGCAGTTTTCACATAAGCCTTTTTCATGTATGGGTTTTAATCTATCGCTTAAACTGAAATCTAGGAATTCCTGGCATGAAAAGAGGGGATGTTGCGAGCCGCATTTGAAGCATACGTTTTTATTGGGGAATTTAGATTTAGATTTCAAATGAACAGGCTTATTGTAAACAATATTACAGTAAGTAAGTATTTTGTGTGGTTGTGAAATGTATTGTAGTGTATTGTATTTCCGTTTGTCCTGTGATTGTAAATAGTTATTTTGTGTAGTGTGTGAAGTTGGCCTACTGTGTGAAACATTTAATGTTTCCAACATCTCTGCGAGACATTTCAAATACTAAAGCAACGTACCGACTGTAAGTAGGACTTTTGAATCACTTTCGTTAGATAAAAGTGTACATTTGTGTTGCTCACACTCACGTTCGGTTATCTGATCTAATTTCGAGACAACTAAATAGATGATAAGTGTGTCCTAGTGTTCGGTCGGTTCCCCTAAAATATTTAAAGCGCGTAGGTTTTTTAAGACGTTATCTGTTAGTTTACGTAACTGATTAGGTGCTTCCTTTGTAAGTGTAGGCATAGAAAACAACGACTTAACGTGATTGTGAACAAGTAGATTGCTGTTGTTGTACCTGTTTGACAGTAATTCCCATGCAACTAAATAGTTATTCGCGGAGAATTGCAGCAAATCGATCACTAAACTTGTGTTACCTTTTAGCGCTGATTTTAGATAGTGGAATTTTTAGATGTTAGTAATCTCGCTAGACTTATGTACTAGTGATTGAAATGTGTCTCGAAACTCCAACCAGTGCTCGTATGAACCGTCGAATTCACGCAACGGTATGGTTGGTAGTTTCATGAAATCTAATTTCGTAGGCGGTTCGCATTTTGGATTATCATCGGATTCCCCATGACTCATCAAACACTAAGCCCTAGCTAAGACGGTATGATATTCGGATTCAAAAGCCTCAAATGATTCCGAATCTGTTGTATGAAATACGTGGCATTGATTTCGTCTTGAAGACTTTCGGATTCGGTAATCAAAGACTTAGCGCGATTAGTTCTTAGTTTTAGTTCTGCGTATTGTAATTCTGATACATTTTTCTCGGCCAAAGAATCAATGTATTTTTTAAAAGACGTTAACTTAGCTTTAACTGCACTTCTTTTGCGTATTAAGTTTCTATCATCTGTTTTTTCTATGTTCAACTGCAGTCTCGGAGACTTTGACCTGCCTGTTAGCTCAGTGATCATAGGAGATTTATCACCTAAACCGGTAGCCATTTCGTATGCGTGTAGGAAATTGGAGTACTTACGGTTTTAGGAATCCACACAGTAAAGTCTGCGTCAGTGACACTGTCTCAGAGAGCTAGGTATAAGCCGTATCTTTATTAAGCTGACACTACTTTTGACGTACGCTAGTAGGCATTAGGTATTTGCGCAAGCACTGGAATTTACAAAAATGCACAGTATTAGTCAAAAGAAGGAGGATAGGGATAGGATATTGCGACTGGCACACCTTACCGATTTGCGAAGTACATTTAACGGAAATATTAGCTGTTATCCACGACACCTTTGCGATCTCTCATCGATTCCCTCGGGAGCTAGTTCCGTGCATAATCCAGCTCGAAGGACCAGATGTATTTGCGTGTAGTTTCAATGAGGATGGTGAGAAAATTATACAGCTGAGATCCGTTACATTAATTGGGTTTACTCAAGGCTTGTGGTAGAGAGTTTTAAAAGACGACAGTTAGACCTGAACCGGACATAGATATAACGAACAAGTATGTGTCTAAAAATATATTTCGGACCGATTTGGTTGGGTGACACGGCGTGCGACGTAACCGGAACCGGCCGTACGGATTAGTCTCCGCTGAGGGCTCTGTGGATTGGCTCGACATACGGTCGTGTACCATTTTGATTGGCCTCAGGTGCTGGACGTAGTTGCTGCGTTTCGTGTTGTCTCTAAAAGATGATGCGTTTAGTTGCGTGCCGCAACACTTTTCTTCTTCCTTGGTCACTAGTTTATAAATTAACTTTTTTTTTTGTTTTTGTTTATTATTTTTTCCTATGTATTACTGTGCAATCTCCTTATGCTTATGTTATGTGTCCTGTCTATGTAAATCTTTTATGTGGTCAATAAAAGTTTACATACTTTACTTTACTTCATCTTCTTTTTTCACATCAATCCACGTATAAATAAGCCTTTGTAATTTCTTCTGCTTTTGCAAAAGGCTTAAGGTATGAAATTGTATCATAGTTTTTATATTAAGAGTGCATTGGAGATTTATCGATTTTTTCCCGTAGCCCAATACATTGATTTCCTCCAAGAATAAAGATGCGATTTTTTTCCGGTAATGTTAGGAAGTTAGCTTTTTTTTCTTCTATTTTCGTGGGATATTTTGGAGTGATTCTGTCCATATTCTGAGGAGTACCAGTTCCAATCTCTATGTCAATACCATCTGGGTGCTGGTTTTGTGCTGGACGTGTTACGGGTGACTGCTCAATTATGGGAGTGCGCTGATTTAGAGGCGTATCACAGCTTCGTTTTTGTTTTTTGCTCGTACCAGCTTTCTTCGCAGAGGACGGTGATAACCAAATTGTTTTTAGGGTTAATATACGTTGGTCTTTAGACCAACGTATATTAACCCTAAAACCCTAAAACCCTGGTGACTCTTCTTTTCAATTATATATTTTCTAATATAACGTTATCCAATTAATTTTTTGTGCTGTCTAATTGCAACTTCAAATCAATAATTTCTTCCTTCATTTCTTCTAATAATCCTTTGTTGTTATTTGTAGATAGGTCAAAGCTTCTAGAGGCATAATCTGAACCAGTAGTGTTCAGTGAGGTTTCTTTATCCAGATGTTCAAGTGAATATGATTTGGCTGGAATACACTTTCTTTCAATTGGTTTGTTGATAACAGTATCTACTTGAGCTATTCTTCCGCTATTTTGTGAAGTAAATGCTTTCTTTCTTGTCGTCACATTACTTTTAGTGAGGTTCGGTTTTAACGTCATACATTGTTTACATTTCCAACATTTTTTTCGTTCTACGCTTTTTTGCTGGTGTAACTTTTGGGAAACATCGGCACAATCAAAATCATATCTATTGTTACAGATAATACATACAATTGTATCTCTTTCTTCTAGAGTTGCCTTATAATTAACACATTCAACTGCCATTTTACGTCTATCTGTTGACTCGTTCATATTTAATGCTAGTTCTTTACTTGTGCGCCGTCTAGTGACTCGGGATTTTGGAATTTCTTCTTTATATTATTGTTCCCCAAGAAATTCAATATCTTTCCAAGTGACTTCTATTCTGTACTAATGTAATTTAAACAGTATTAATTTGGTATAAAAAATCGGGTCCCAGCGGGATTTGAACCGTCGACCTTTGAATTTGTAGCTCGACATCTGTACCAACTAGCCATTTGGCCAGTTAAGCAATATGGTGAAATTTAGTGCTGTGTATTTTGCATAGACAATTTCAATCACATTAGTTCTTTAAAGTGATTCATGTCTTTGGAATTTTGTGTCACTGGTTCACTGATTTTGCACAATCACTCGTTTTATTTTTGCAAAAATTGCTATTGTTTTTCTATTATTTGACAAAAATACAAATTCTTTTTATGCTGTTTCTTTATAATCGTACACTTTTGATCACTTTGTGGTTTAGCTTCGATTGTTTTTAAGATTTAGATCGCTCATAATATTTTTTTATTTTTACAATGTCTAGTTTAAATATGTTACAGGTAACACTTCCACTTCTGAGTCACTTCATAGTACACTTGTTTATAACAATCCGAGTAAATCTAGAGCTTAGAAGCATTAGGGCGGATAATGATTTTGCCAACTTTACAGGACAGAGTAAAATAAAAATTCAATTTTGTCGGCAAATATTTCAATAAGTATAAATAACACATTAATCACTTCTATGTATTTATTTGGCTTAAGTAAGTACTTTCTTAGCCCTATAATTAACATTTGAAGACAATGTTCCTTCAAAGAGTAAATGAACTTTTTTTAAAAAAAAAATAACATCCGCCTTTATGCCACTACAATTACTAAATTTATTTGTTCCACTCATTAGTATATGCCCATACGGCTTTATGCCTTCAATTTTGTAATTTTGTGTGAGGGACGTTTTCTAAATATAACTTTATGCCTAAAAAAAAAATCAACATAACTAAAACTTAACAGGACGTAATTGCAAATGTGAACTTATTGTGTTCATTTTAACTGTGGTTATTTAAGCAAAAAGACGGATATCTCATAACAAAAAAACTGTTCTAAAAATAATCAACAATCAAATTTTTAATTATAATAATAAAAATATGAGAGAAAATTTAATATTGAATTAACAATAATTTGTTGAAGTAAGTTATTTTAATTATTCACTTGCTGGAAAGTCTGGGATATTTCCGTTATGAGGCAGATTTTTATAGAAGGCATGAAATTCGATAGGAACCCATTTCAAAAGAGTCATCAGATCATTGTACTTTGCAGTAGATATGGGTTTCTCAGTGTTTCTCACTTGTGGCAAATTTTTAGGGAAGTTGATTTTTTTGGTAGAGTTACGCAACAAAGATATACTGGCAAATTCTTCAGAAAAGTTTTGTTTAAAATACAGCATGCCCGGTTCCATTTGCCTCAGTTGCAGCCACACGGCTTCCGATATTTTGAATTCTTTACCATCCTCACTTTTTTTTCGCGCTACAAAAGGACCATTCTTTTTGTACAAACTTGTCAAGTCTTTAAAGTCATTAATACCCATATTGTGAACCTCAAAAGGTCTTTTCCCTCCGCAAGTTTGAACGAACTGTGACCAATCACGTGGGATTGCTATTTGCATTGTTTTCAGGGCTTTTCAAGTTGGTAAGTCTTAGTCAATCTAAATCTTAATGTATGTAAATTATATTTTATCTTAAGTATATTATATTTCTTAAGTAGTTGATATGATGAGATCTGAGGGACGAATAGAATAAGAAAACATACGGTGCTGACCCCAGATGACCTAGGAATATGGCAGGAAGATGATGAAACGATTACCTTAGTGCACGTAGATGAGACCATGATAATATGAATAATAAGTTAGTACTTCTTTAAACGTAATATAGGACGCCTTTAAGCTAAGTGACAATCTGCGCAGGATGGCTGGCAAGAGTTGGATACAAGTAGCAAAAAATCGATGTGAGTGAGTGGCGAACATCAGGGCAGGCCTATGTTCAGCTGTGGACTGCATCAGGCTGATAATGTTAATCAAACTAATACTTGATAATTATTTATTAGATAGATAGATACTCTTTATTGCGTAGAAGGTTATAATATTTAGAACAATTTATTATTGTTGTTTTTTTTTTAATACTGTACATTTTGTTTTAGATACTGATGACGATCTAGATTATAATAGTGATGATAGCGTCATGGATAAAGACTATGAACCGGAGGTTGAGGATGATTACCATTCTAGTGGATCTCATGACTCGTGGGTTACAAAGCGCCGTAAAGCTCAAGTCAGAAAACGTATATTCTCTCCCGAAAAATCATACCTATGCTCCAAATTAAGTTCAAGTCAACCCCTAACATCTTTAAAACCTCAATCTCATACAGATAATAATGACAATAATATTTTGATAACATTAGAAGATCTTTTAGGAACACAGATTCACACGCATTCAGATTATACTTGCCCAGATACAAGAGATGATATTTTTTTTAAATCAATGCCAAGTTCAAATGTGGTTTGTATCCCTCCTCCTCCCAAAAAACAAAAGCAGGGTACAGCTGATGTAAACGATAACAGGAATATTATAATAAATTCTTTCGGAGAATTAAGCGATAGCGATGATGAATCTTCTGGAAAAAAACCTATTGGTCAAGTTAATAACAGCGCAGAATTCCAAAATAGTAATTTTCCCAAATGTGATCAACATCAAAACCATGGTGTTATGACGTTAGATAATGATGGCCCAATACTTTTACTAAATACAACTCATGACAGTTCTATGAATAAAACTTCTGATGAGCTACAAGTCATTAATTCAAATACAGAAAAAACACAATATTTAAATATTATTGATCTAGGCATTATGACTGTAGATGAACACGGAACTATATATTTACCCAGCATTTCTTCAAATACACTCCGCCAAATTCCATGCGATGTTTCACCGACAGCTAAATCGGAGGCAAGGAGGAAACAAAGTGACAAATTTAAATGGAAAAGAATAGCAACTAAAATTGCCAGATTGAGAGGTTTGCCGTATCGCTCTACGGTGGCTAAGAAAAAGCAAGACATTGAAGCTCGTGCAGTTAAACCTCCTTGTACATGTAAAGCTAAATGTTATGAGAAAGTTTCAGAAGAAAAAAGGCATGAAATCTTTAACCAATTCTGGAAAAAATGTCAGAGTTGGGAGCAACGTCGCCAATACATAGCGAGCTCTGTGGAAAAAATCACTAAACGGGTAATGAAAACCAGCGGCAATTTAGAGACAGATAGACGAAAGTTTTCGTATATATACAATATTACAACGGGATTCAATAACAGACAAACTGTATGTAAAGTAATGTTTCTGAATACCCTTTCTATTGGTGAGAAGTTTCTGAGAGTCAGTTTAGAGAAAAAACTTGAAGGTGGCATGACAGCTCCAGATCAAAGAGGTCGCCATGTTCCAGCCAACAAATCACAGGATCATGTTATTGAATCGGTTATGAATCATATTAATTCATATCCTGCTTACGAAAGCCACTATTCACGTGAAAAAAGTAGCAAAAAATATTTGGGGCCGGATTTAAGTATTCCATTCATGTACCGACAATACCAAGAAGCTATGAAAGAAAAAGGAACTCCTTCTGAATATATTGCTAAACAGTGGTTGTACAGACAAATTTTTAACACCAAATTCAATCTCAGTTTCAAATTACCTTCTGCGGATACATGCGATGACTGTGATGAATTTGAAAGGAAAAAACAAGATGCTAAAGATGAAATAGAAAAGGAACAGATACAAAAAGAAAAAGAACTTCATGATAAAATGGCCCAAGAAAGATATGAATTAAAGAAAAAAGACAAAAAAGATGCAGAAGAAAGTTCAGGGAGAAAAAAAGTATTAATGTTTGATTTACAAAAGTGTTTGGCAACACCCAACTTAACAAACACCAAATCATTTTATTTGCGAAAGCTATGGACGCTTAATTTGACACTTTTTGATGCAACCAGTAACAATGCTATAAACATGATGTGGTCAGAAAATGTAGCCGGTAGAGGTGGAAATGAAATAGCTTCCTGCATTTTACGCTGGGCAGACGAAAATAGTGCGGCTATTGCTCAAGTTGAAGAACTGATCTTCTATTCTGACAACTGTGCTGGTCAGAATAGAAACATGATGGTAGTAATGGCCTATTTTTTGTTATTAAATAAATTCCCCAATTTGAAATTAATCAACCATAAATTCATGTTGAAGGGGCACACCCATATGGAGGTTGATCAAATACACGCTCAAATAGAAAAGAGAAAGAAAGCCCTGAAAACAATGCAAATAGCAATCCCACGTGATTGGTCACAGTTCGTTCAAACTTGCGGAGGGAAAAGACCTTTTGAGGTTCACAATATGGGTATTAATGACTTTAAAGACTTGACAAGTTTGTACAAAAAGAATGGTCCTTTTGTAGCGCGAAAAAAAAGTGAGGATGGTAAAGAATTCAAAATATCGGAAGCCGTGTGGCTGCAACTGAGGCAAATGGAACCGGGCATGCTGTATTTTAAACAAAACTTTTCTGAAGAATTTGGGAAAATTACTATTTTGGAATTCTGCGCTGTTATTAACTTGACCAATAGGTTTTTTTCTAGAAGATTCATCATCGCTATCGCTTAATTCTCCGAAAGAATTTATTATAATATTCCTGTTATCGTTTACATCAGCTGTACCCTGCTTTTGTTTTTTGGGAGGAGGAGGGATACAAACCACATTTGAACTTGGCATTGATTTAAAAAAAATATCATCTCTTGTATCTGGGCAAGTATAATCTGAATGCGTGTGAATCTGTGTTCCTAAAAGATCTTCTAATGTTATCAAAATATTATTGTCATTATTATCTGTATGAGATTGAGGTTTTAAAGATGTTAGGGGTTGACTTGAACTTAATTTGGAGCATAGGTATGATTTTTCGGGAGAGAATATACGTTTTCTGACTTGAGCTTTACGGCGCTTTGTAACCCACGAGTCATGAGATCCACTAGAATGGTAATCATCCTCAACCTCCGGTTCATAGTCTTTATCCATGACGCTATCATCACTATTATAATCTAGATCGTCATCAGTATCTAAAACAAAATGTACAGTATTAAAAAAAAAACAACAATAATAAATTGTTCTAAATATTATAACCTTCTACGCAATAAAGAGTATCTATCTATCTAATAAATAATTATCAAGTATTAGTTTGATTAACATTATCAGCCTGATGCAGTCCACAGCTGAACATAGGCCTGCCCTGATGTTCGCCACTCACTCACATCGATTTTTTGCTACTTGTATCCAACTCTTGCCAGCCATCCTGCGCAGATTGTCACTTAGCTTAAAGGCGTCCTATATTACGTTTAAAGAAGTACTAACTTATTATTCATATTATCATGGTCTCATCTACGTGCACTAAGGTAATCGTTTCATCATCTTCCTGCCATATTCCTAGGTCATCTGGGGTCAGCACCGTATGTTTTCTTATTCTATTCGTCCCTCAGATCTCATCATATCAACTACTTAAGAAATATAATATACTTAAGATAAAATATAATTTACATACATTAAGATTTAGATTGACTAAGACTTACCAACTTGAATAGATTTGCGCCTTTTGCTTTGGTTGTGGGACTGGATAATCTTGTCACGTAAACCTACTAGTTTTTTTCTTTTTATCAATAAATCGTCCAGTTTTGACACCGTGTCCTATAAGAAAAAAAATCTCATAATTTACTAGCATTTATGTTTCAATACTTATTATTTTCGTACCTATTATAAACACGGTTGATTAGTGGGTATACGTTAAGGTATGCGTCAAAATAAAAGATTATAAGATTTAAAGATCAGAAGAAATAAGGTTTGCTTACTTTACTTTATGATTTATTTGAAAGTACTTACTTCACTTATGTCGTCCATCATTAAATTTCAACTGAAACTACACTTTCATCACTAATATCAATTAACAAAACAGCAACAAACCGGAGCACCAAAGTAAAACCGAAACCACCTCCAAAATATAAACAATGCGGGCAAGGAGCAAAGTGATAGATGGCACGACATGGAATCGCGCAACGACCAATCACAATGCATTTCATTACACTTAAACTCATCTAGTGGACACTCGTTGACCAATAGATAATGCCCGTTGTCGGTGACTTTTTGGCGCCATAATTTAAATAGTTCACATCCATAACGCTCAATTTTTACATTGGCCCACCAATGCATGTACAAAGTTACTAAAACAAAAGGCATAGAGCCGTTAATCTACAATCGTTTTAATGTTGTGTAAAGGTATCTTAGATGCATAATGTCGGAAATTTAGTTATGAAGAAAATTTTCAATAACTGTTTGGACCATAAAGGCGTGACTCCTGTTACGTAGCCGTTGTGCGAATAAAATGTTTTGGCAGAAGGGCCTAACTATCAATCCACCAAAAAAAATGCACCATTGAAGACGCAGAGGGGTGTAAGTAAAAATAAAGCCTTAAGGTTCTAACGATTTTAAAAAAGCTGTTAGAACCGACATAATGCACTAATTTATCTTTGCTCAGAAAAGAGATAGAACTACTCCTCACAGTGGTATAGAAAGAGAAAGAAGCGCTTTTCTTTGCTAAGCAATAAAAAAAAAATGCCCGATCTGCATATCCGCCCGTATGCTTCTAAGCTCTAGAAATAAAGAATGTTTTAGTATTTTTTTATAAATAAAAACACGCAGCTCGTACTTTACGAGGCACTAGTGCCCTCTCTCAGTATGAAGTCTGTAGTGTAGTCTCTGAGTGAAGTCTGTAGTGAACTATGTTTTTATTTTTGGGGATCTCACGTAAGAAAATCGTGGGCAACCGCTGTGTGCGTTTCTTGTGCGAAATCAACAAAATATACATATAATATACGTTGTGTTACGTTGTGTCTGGACTGTTTAAAGC